>JAEIGI010000100.1:0-139791 GCA_018903615.1 Drosophila neocordata | reverse complement strand
TTAGCTCTGTCGCATACCTTTGCAAACTCAATATACACTACAGTGGATACACAATAATTAACACGAGACACGAAATTAAACAATTACTATTAGAGACACTTATTTGGGGTGAACACTGTACAATGCGAGAGATACATAACATGCATACAACTGCATGTACATTTAATATTATTTCGGTTGGGGTATTACCCGGACACCGAAATAGATATTAAATGACACTGAGTGGTCGAATGTACAATTGGTAATATTTCAGTTAGGGTATTACCCGGACACTGAAATATTAACCAAATGGCATTGGCACGACCACTGTACTATCTCCACATCGACTTTGGTATTACCCGGATGTCGAATAATATTAAATGGCACTAAGTTGGCACATGTACGCCCAGCACCATTTCAGTTAGGGTATTACCCGGACACTGAAATATTAACCAAATGGCATTGGCACGACCACTGTACTAACTCTACATCGACTTTGGTATTACCCGGATGTCGAATAATATTAAATGGCACTAAGTTGGCACATGTACGCCCAGCACCATTTCAGTTAGGGTATTACCCGTACACTGAAATGGTTGCTGGTTGACATGATGCCAACTGTACCATGGAAAACACTTTAACGACACAACATTTACTACTAGGTCGTGCGTTTTTAATATTATTTCCGTTATGGTATTACCCGGACACCGAAATTAATATTAAATGGCACTAAGTCTACTTTCCACATCTAATACTGTTTCAGTTAGGGTATTACCCGGACCCTGAAACAGGCACTAGATGTGATAATGGAGACTATTTAAACAACACTAAACACTTAAAATTGGGACGTCACGGGAAAATAAGAACAAATTATGTGGATATCCTTTAGTCTTTTCCATCTTTTTTTTGTTTAAACTTGCACTGTTTGAAGTTTTAACACCATCACTCTGACACTATATGTTCTTTGTATACTAGGTTTCTGTTTATGTATGTATACACGATACGATCCCGGCGATGGTCAACAAAACTAATTATTTACTTTTATACACGTCCGATATGTTCTCTGGTCAGAAACAAAGGGATCTTGCTATTACTTCAAACTACAGCCTTTGCTCTATTTTCGCTTCGTTCTAAGCTTCCGACGCAGCTACAAGAATGCGTTGTGCGTTTTGATTGGCTGCTGACAAATAACCGTTATCCTATGAGCTTTTGGAGTACGCGATAAAACGTCTTGACTTAGCTATGTTGGTGCCGACTGTACCGACGGCGTGGCATGGATATCGATATGGATATCGATATGGATGTCGATATGGATATCGATATGGATGTCGATATGGATATCGATATGGATGTCGATATGGATATCGATATGTATGTCGATATGGATATCGATATGGATGTCGATATGGGTACCAATACGGTTATCGATAAAGGACATCGATATTTGATCATGGGTATCGACGTGGTATGCATATCAATGTGAATATGGGATGGAATATGGGATGTGTGTTGCATTTCCTGATGATACCAATTGACTGTAAGCCGAGTTACGTGGGGCCCCAAAAGTAGCTCTGCATAGATTCTCTGCTCGTCCCCTTGTGCGCAGCAGTTAGTGTTCATCTAGGAAGCTTTTCAAATATATTAGTTTGAATTCATTTTTATAAGTTTACCTATTTTGAGAATTCTGGTTCAAATTCAGACATCGGCACATGCCTTAGGATGATTAGTTGCACTCGCTGAATCATCTCGTTACAAACTTCTTGTGGTGGCAGAATATATACCGAACCATGGACCGATATAATCTGCGCCAGTCAGAAAAATATTTCGCATTGGTTACTGGTTTTCGTGACGAGTTGTCGATGAATAATAAGTTATGCCTAACATTAGCATCACTTGGTAGTCCCCGATCATCGCAGTTGGTCCTTCCAGTTAAGGCCGACTTCATACCTGGCGTTCTTTAGAATGGCAGTCAATTTCAGACTCGTTAGTGCTTGAACGTCCTCTTTCGAATATATCGTATTTGGTGGGTTGGCATCTAATGAAAACGCTTGTTTGAAGATGTCGTGCATTTGGCATCATCGTAGCTGCATGCAAATTAAAATACTCTCCGTTGCGACTTGGTGATGAGCGGCTTTGGGTTGTTCATCCCAAGCGGATCTTTGACGCTATTGGTTGTCGGCACTTTCCCGCTTTTATTTTGATGGGCATGGCGAGATTCCAGTTGTTTGCGCCAATTAGAACGCTGGGGCGCACGTTATCGTATGATGCGATTGGAATTCCCGCGAAGTATGGAAAT
This sequence comes from Drosophila neocordata, assembly GCA_018903615.1. Classification (NCBI taxonomy): domain Eukaryota; kingdom Metazoa; phylum Arthropoda; class Insecta; order Diptera; family Drosophilidae; genus Drosophila; species Drosophila neocordata. The sequence continues at coordinate 137,516 of JAEIGI010000100.1, read as the reverse complement.
TATTTGATGAGCGCTCGTATATCGATTGGTTGCACAGGTAGATTTAGATTGTCTATTGTTTGGATTGGCAATAGTCACCTTGACGCACTCCGACGCATCGTCTCTGCTTCTTGTGTCGTCTATCCATTTGAGACATAATGGTTGAGTTTCGACTTTCAAACCGAGCTGCTTGTAGATCTGATAAGCCGTCATCTAGAAATGCAAAATGCGCTATAATTTTCGACGCTCTGGTGGTCGACGTACCTGAGACATGTGGCTGGTAGCTGGGTTGTTTTTCCGTATAACTAGCAGTCACGATCAACGCGGCCTTAGTCATCTTTTAGCTTATAGTAGAGAGTCATGGCCACACCGGTATATCGCTTGATTGAGGTTGTTGGTGCCACGTGGTTGTTGTGTGCTTGTTGAGGTTAAATACTTTGACTGCACATGGTTCGGAGTAAAAGATGACGTATCGCTACGTGTCCCGTAACGCTTTTTGAGTTGCCACCACGTTTTTTGGCGGGGAAAGTTCAAAATAGTACAGCTTTACTGGCGCATTGCCAATATGGTGGTGACAAATGCCGATGCCACGGTTGCGCAGTCGCAGCTCCAGCTGCTGTCCAGTTCTTGCCCTCGACGCAGTCAAAATGATACCAGGACTGGCGTCGATTGCAATGCACCATGCGCTCAGTATCTTCCTGATTGCATCTCTTGCAACCATCCACTCCACTAGATAGGTCTTCTTTGGGCATGATTTATTTTCCTTTCAGGTTATGCACCAATTTTAATTGGTTATGTAATCACTGGGGTTGAACTCAAATAAGTTCAGGGTTTACCCGAATCGCCAAATTAATTTACATAAAATTCTAGGGTTTAGACAAGAATGCCCTATGCATATTAATTTTAAAGAATTGTTGAGTTCCTTAGGCAGAGTTTTTAGCAGTCCAACACCATTTTGATTTCTATATAATTCATTTATTTTTTCCATACATGTTTATGTAGTAGATCTTGGTACAGTGTTGGTTGATTATTAAAAAAAAAAATTAAACTGATTTTCGATTCTAAAGTTAAACTGATTTTCGATTGCATGGTAACAAGCCATGAAACCCAAAGAAGATCTTAAAGCACAATATGTAACGGTTAATTTCTCAGCACTTAGGCTGACGGTATGTTAAATGCAATGCAAAGAATAATGCAAAAGAGAATACAATATAATAAGCTTTAAAGGTAACCCTTCAGGCTGCTATTTTTCATCCATCCGATATCGGTATCGAGCCGTGGCTGCAGCACAAACACATACAACAGCAACACCAACAGCAGTAACACTCACCACAAAAACAACAACAACAGCAACCGTCATCACAACAGCAACAAGTACAATAACAAGTCGCATAACAACAGCACAACCACTACCACAGGGTCCCCAAGAAATACTAGCAATAAATAAGGCAACACCGGCAACAACATCCAGTAGTAAACAAAGATCCATGGGTGCAGGGAAGGCCCAAGTACGAAGGCCAAGGTCATATTGGAAGATCAAAAATTAATTATATATAATCATTGTTGAGATTGCGTCTGGCCGGCTGCGGCTCATGAGAGCCTCCAAAAAATTAAAACATATACTCCGAGTGAATACTTCTTTGCTTTATTGAATATTTTCCATTGTTGATTATGGTATTGTATGTTTTGTATTGTATTGTATGTTTTGTATTGCTGAAATATTTGTGTTTCTTTGCCCTCACGTCCGCTCTCTCTGCTTACCAAATTTCTTCTAACTAAGCGCAGTCGCAGCGGCTGCAGTTAAGCTCAAAGAGCGAACGCAAAGAGAGCAACTTTTCATAATACGGGACTTTTCAGATAAAGGGTCAGGGGCGTACTTAGACAAACTATTTTGGCGCGGGGCGTCCTTCATTCGCACCGCAACATTCCCCACCCCGTAACTTACTAACATCCTTGATTTGTGGGTTAAACTCTAAGTCCAGTTTGGCCAACTTCACTGAGGCAAGTCCTTTGATTGTGCGAACAACAGCGCTTCGCACCTGACCGTCACCTCCATGATGAACCTCGACCACTATTCCCTTTGGCCATAAACCTCGTTTGGCTGTAACATCCACGATGATCACCATGTCGTCTACCTCAATCGGCTTCAGAGGCGTTTGAAACCATTTCGTACGCCTCGTGATCCGTAAACGCAGCTCGTAATGCTTCCTCTCGAACACCAGTCTCGGGTAAAATTTCTGAAAGTATAGATTTAGTTGAACGTACCAATCGTTCCCATACGAATCCCATATGCGGCTCACCGGGAGGGTTAAATTTATATTCCAACGTTGTGTATTGCTTTTCCACCTCCAAAGTGGATATTATCTTAATGTGCTCTATCAAGAGTCTTGATTCAAGACTCGCCTAGCTCCTCGAAAGTTGGTACCGTTGTCAGCCAACATGCAACGCGGTACTCCTCTTCTAGCCACAAATGCTTTCAGCACACAGAGGAACGAGTCCGTTGATAACGATGCAGCAATCTCCAAATGTACAATGTCGATTGGGCCGAAACAATCCACTCCAGTGAAAGTGAATGTTGCTGTATATGGCGACAACCATTCCTTATTCAAATCGCCCATTAACGGTGGATCTGGTTGGGCCGCTCGTATACGACACACTGGGCAAGCTCTTGCGACCTTTCTCACTAAGGCGCGTATGCCGTCAATCTAATATCGCTGCCGTAACTACGCCAATCTCATTATGCAAATGGTGGTATCTCCGGTGGTAAAACTCCGCTATTAAATAGGTCACCCGCTGATTTTTAGGTAGAATTATGGGTCTCCTTGTATCCATATCTACGCCTCCGATCTTGTCAATTCGCCCTCTTACTCGTAGTACTCCAAATGCGTCTTGATACGGAGAGCATTTAAACAGACTACTCTTGCGATTCATCAGAGGCCGTCCTTGTTTAAGGCATCTGATCTCTTCATGAAATTCCTTTTCCTTGCAGGCGCGTAGAAATATAGAATCCATTTCCACGTCACGTGTCATACTGAAAATACTGCTCAACTGTGTTCCGTAAGGCCGTTTACTTATGGCGCGTAAGAAATCCAATACTCGCTTCTGCACAGCTCGCAGCTTTTCCAACGTGCTCACTCGTTCTGAGTTAGGCGCTTTGCAGGCAAGACAAGACACCTGAACGAGCTTCTCCTCATGGTATAGCACTTTTACTTTGTCTTTGCTTACGACGTTCTCCTCTTTTGGCCATCCCGTCTCGTCTTCATACAAGAACTGTGGGCCAATAAACCATCGCATTCCATTCGTCATTTCCAGTGTTTTCGACCATTTTGTACCATCATCTGCCACGTTTTGCGCAGTTGGCACCCATCGCCAATTTCCGACGTCTGATTCCTTCAGAATTTCACCAACTCGAAGAACAACGAATTGGTGATATTAACGTACATCAGAACGAATCCAGTACAGTACATCCCTTGAGTCTGTCCAGAAATATCTGCTCGCAATACATACAGAGAATTCCGCTTCAACAAATTTAGCCAACCGTAGGCCTAGTACTGCAGCCATTAGCTCCACTGCAGCCATTAGCTCCAGCTATTGAGACGGGCTTTAAAAGGCGCCACACGCGTCTTTGAAGCCACCAGCGAACAGCACACTTCGCCGTTCAGCTCTGCTCGGAGGAATACAAGCGCTACATATTCGTTTATACTGGCATCCACGAATGTATGTAGTTGCACCTGGGTGGCGCAGCTTACCCATTTCTCAACGTTTGAGGTCGCATGTGGAAACCTCCATCTAGGTGAATCCTCTGTACTGTTTTTGCCAACTGAATCATCTCACATTCGTTGTCGACGGATTCAAGCCAGTCGTCGAAAAACGTATTTTTACAGATGGCTTCCACAGCTTTCGGAGATTCCCCTTCAAATCGTCTTGCATGTCGATCCTTTATGTAGTTGGCCAGTGCTGGCGAACATGATGCTCCAAATGTCATCACTTGCATCACGTACGTCTCTACTGCTTTAGATGAGTCTTCATTGCGCCATAAAAACCTGGAGATATAACATCTTAGTTATATCTCCAGCCACTGCTACTGGTCGCTCTCGAAATCGTATAAGTACGCCCATCAGCGACGCCAGTATATCTGGACCCTTCAGCAAAACATCGTTCAGCGACATGCCATTGACTTTGGCAGCCGCATCCCAAACTAACCTCGTTTTGTTCTTGTTTGGATTTGTAACTGTAAAGATAGCAAGAAACCATGAGTTTTTACTGCTTCCCATACCTTTCGTTTCCAGTTTCCGAATATAGCCTTTTTGTTCATAGCTTCGCATGGTGTTCACCATGAAGCTCTTTAGTTTGTCGTCCTTTGCCATCTTCGCCTCTAAACATTTGAGACGTCTCATCGCCATCGGGTATGAATCAGGCAATTCCAATTGGTCGAACCTCCATAACATGCCTGTTTGCCAACGTCTTTTTGTTGGACAATAACTTGTTGTTTGGTATTATTTGCATCGCGCGTTCGTCATCCTTAGACCGCAATGGCTTTGATGACGCACGTACTCCCAACGAATCCAATAGAAGTACTTCTTCATTGATTCGTCTAGAGTTTTCATACTGTCAGCTTCGTTGCATTCACATATATGCAACACGTACGGTGATTGCGAGCTATTGGCCCTGTGTCGCCCATATACGGACCAGCCTAGTCTACAACGCACAGCAACGATGTCGTCCTTCTCTGTTTCCCGCATTTCCAATGCTACGGTCACTTTGACATTGTCCAGTCCAATGATTAAACGTGCCTTCACATTTCGATACAGAATGATCGGTAATCCTTGCAGGTGGCTTCTTGAATCATCTCACACTTGACAGATTGCGTAGGCAAGTCCAACTGCTCCATAGTGCGCACGCTCTTTAGCTCATAACGTGCAGCATTTATCCCTCTGGCTGAAACGCCAACACTAACACTCTTGGATAGTAACATCACTAGTCCATTTCAAACATAGACTTTGGGCAGGGCCATCTAATCCCAATTCGTCAGCCAGACTTCTTTTCATCAGTGAGCAGGCTGCGCCTTCATCGACTAGGGCATAGGTGGACACAGTTCGCTGCCTTCCATGTAGTTTAACTGGAATATATCGAAATAACGCTTTATTAGTTTCGTTGCCATGCAACAGAACCGCAGATTGGTTTTGCTTTATATCCTCGACGCTCTGATTCGTCGACTAGTTGTTGTTGTTGACTTCAAATGTTTGACGAAGCAAAGCATTATGCATAAACTTGCAGTCATCAATTCCGCATTGCCTCTTTGTCCTGCAATTACGTATAATGTGCTGACCAAAGCAGCAAGAAACAAAGTCGTTTCTGTTTTACGAACTCCCTTCTATGGCCACTGCTCATCTCCTGAAAGTGACCGCAGGCTGCCAGCCGATGGTTTCCGTTACAGTTAATATATGAGCGATTATCGGTACTTGGCTCACTGGTGGACGACTCATTGTGCAACTCGTTGTGCACAAACACTCGTTCCTTCGGCTTTCTTGTAGCTTTTTTAGCAGGTAAAGCATATGGCGTGACCATAGATGCGCACATTGCGACGCCAAAAAGCCAATTGTCAAAGGTCGACAGGTTCACTACACATCCTGGTAGTGCTAGACGATGACGTCCCCAATCCAACTTCAGATCGCTGGGTAGTTTATCCACAAGATCGCCCAGCAATGCAGGGTCATGCAAGTAGTCTTTGAGATTAATAGCCATCAATGTCGCGCAGTAATTCTGCACTGCCAAAGCCAATTGTATTACGGAATCCAAATTGTTCGTGCGTGCCGCTGGTTCTACCCTTAGTTTCCATTGCAGACTTAAATAGATAATTTTAGGTCTGCCATACAGTATCCTTAACGTTCCAACAGCATATGGAACAGTCTCAGGACACATCAGCTTACCTCGAACGGCATCCAGTGCCGCTCGTTGCTCATTCCACACCTGTCTGTGGATTGTTCGTTGTGGCTGATAATCAGTAGCCACTCCTCTGGTTTGCCCGAGAATGTCGGCAGATCTCTCCCAAGAACTTGACGCGCAGGTAACTGGGATAGCAGATAATGTATTTTTTCTCCAATCCGTGTCTCTCTGCAAATACTTCTGGAGCAAGAAAATATTTCAGGATGTTGAGATTGCGTCTGGCCGGCTGCGGCTCATGAGAGCCTCCAAAAAATTAATACATATACTCCGAGTGAATACTTCTTTGCTTTATTGAATATTTTCCATTGTTGATTATCGTATTGTATGTTTTGTATTGTATTGTATGTTTTGTATTGCTGAAATATTTGTGTTTCTTTGCCCTCACGACCGCTCTCTCTGCTTACCAAATTTCTTCTAACTAAGCGCAGTCGCAGCGGCTGCAGTTAAGCTCAAAGAGCGAACGCAAAGAGAGCAACTTTTCATAATACGGGACTTTTCAGATAAAGGGTCAGGGGCGTACTTGGACAAACTATTTTGGCGCGGGGCGTACTTCATCCGCACCGCAACAGTCATACAATCAAAGATAGATATTTATTTAGTTACGCTTATATATTTGTCGTGTCGTTGAGAAACTGAAGCTAGTGATTCCGTTCAGTGGGTATCTACGGGGTTGCCAAGTATTCCTGTAGACATTTTGTTGGAATGTTCGGAGTATATGTCAATGGTTATGAAACTATAAGTATTAATTAATGGCATTGTTGTTGTATGGAATGACTGTGCAAAAAGACACGTCCATGTGTTGAGGATTCGAATGAACGTGGTCCCTAGTATTACTTAGTGGGAGTGAGGTGGCTGCATCTGCCTTCAGACACTTCTAGTCTGAAATTGGGTATAAAGAGGGCAGCAAATCTCAAGAAAGGAATCATTAAATTCTGGAAGCTAACGCCAAGGGAACTCGTTTCTAAAAGGCAAGTAATCGAAAACAACAACATCGAAGCAAACCACAACCTCCTACATTTTCGGAGGAGCAGTGGCAGTGAGTTGCAAAGCCGCAACTTATGTGAAATGCTACAAAACCAGCCACAGCAAGCCCGTAACGTTGTGTTGCCGAGATCCAACCCAGAAGCAGCCGGAGTGGATGCTTCGAAATGGTTTGTCATACTATAAGGAGGCATCACTTGGGACGTCTCGCTTACACCTACAACAGCATATCTGCGCAAGATCATACGATTAAACCGTTAGTTTTGGAGCTTTAGTTTGCAATAATCGACTATAAATAAGAGAGTTGAGTTGAGTTAGTTTGGCACATATTATTGAAAACTGAAGTCGACATAGTTTTACATATTGTCGCAAGAGAAAATATAATAAATTTTGAACTTATAAAATATAAATATTATAAGTTCAAATTTTGAACTTATAAAAAGCAAATATAAATTATTAAAGCCAATTGTGAAATTAAATCATTCAGTGCGAGATTCATTATAAATAGGTGATTTTTATTAGAAAACATAAGTGTATTTTGTAATTAATTAATTATTGTTTCGGCAGAAGCTTCGCGCACCGAACTTTTAAAGAAGGAAGAATTTTTAAAAACTTCAAGAAAACTGATCGGAAAGACTTACTTATTGAGTACAAGAAGCTAAGTTAAATTTTCTGGCAGGATTTTCCTTTTTTTTTGAGCACACCAAATACCACCAATTCCACCTAAGTGAAAACATTCCCGAATCAGACTTCTCCTAAATCCCATATAATTGGGTAACAATTATTAAATCTCCGTTGGAAATTTCCATATAAACCAATCGTTAATTCGATTTGTAGCGCATTTCGGCGCAAGTCGAAGATGAAGTAGAAGAGTATTTATTATTTAGTTGATAAGTGAAAGAAAAAAAAAATTAGCATAAGATCATGAATTTAAATTTAATTTAAGTAGAAGTTTTTTTTTTTCTCATTTAGGCAAGATTTTTATAAGCCGATTTTCTAATCATTCTTTCTTTATCTAGGGTAATGTTAACCTGATAATTTCAGAGCACCTTGCACCAGTCGGCGGGCCCATCGATCCAGCGCAAGGAATTTGTCTGAGTAAGACTATGATAACAAGTTGACTTGTAAAATAAAATTTGGTTTATAAATTTTCTTAATTCCTCATGTTGGAGGTTAAATTATATTTTTGGGTTGTTGAAGTCTTGCGAAAATGAGGCAGTTAATAATTGAATTTGTTTGTTCCTTGGACATATTGTTTTGGAGTTTAAATTTTAAATGATTAAATTAATAATGAATTGTGAATCAATTTAGAGAATTGCCACCTACATAATGTTCATACCGTATCTATTTTAGTTTTCTCGTAGACTTTTGTTTTGGGGCAGTTGTCCAAAATGTATATAAACTGCCAAGGTAGGGAGGGTAAAGACAGGGAATGCGAATAAAATCTCAGCATCCCTTACAAATATCAATTGTCAAAATCTTAATTTTTACAGGGGATAAATTTTTATAAACCTTCAACTTTTGTTTTCATATACATCATTAGCATATCCGATAGTGCACTTCCTTTGTTTTCTTTCAAAATGTATATTAGAAGACTAGGCAAGAACGCCACCCTCATCCGTCCAGCTATCCTCTTCAGAAGCCGTAAGTGCACGCCCGCCGTCAGTCTCTAGTACTGTGTTACATCCGCCAGTAGAAAGTACCTTACTACGTGCACACAATAATGTATGCCACAGCGAGCTGAGGTCAACCCGATTACTTTTGACTCTGGGGCTGAGATAAGATTAGCAATAAGTTTTCAGGTAAACGTATTCACAATGTAGTCGTGCTCAAGGGTATCGGAGATGCCGGTATTTATAGTAGTTTGCAGATTTTCAACAATGTATGGAAACATGTTAGAAATTCTTTTTCATGTTGTCCAGGATCAATATTTAAAAAATAGTTTTGTTGTTGGAAGTGAAATCCTCAACAAGGGTTTTAATATTGTCATCCCTGCCATAAAGAAATTGAAATTGTTAAGTCAAAATCTGTGCATATTTGTACTTTGTTTGAACAAACGGTCAGCTTGACCGACATTGATACTGAATTGTATGAAGAGAGAAGGATGAATTAATTAATGCTAAACAATAAATCAGTCGCGTTTGAAAAGGGTATGCCATGTACACGAGTTACTACAGTTATAGACTTAGTCCGGATGAGAGGGAAAAGTGAGTGAATAAGGTGTAATATTGTTCGTCCTATATTGCTGGTAAAAAAGAAAAATGGATCAGACCGTCTTTGTATTGATTATAAGGCATTGAACTCGAACACAGTTGCCGGCAATTTCCGTTTTAGCTTAGCAGTGAGTAAATTGCCAATTATTTTATATGTTTAGATATGGTCAGCGGTTTCCACCAAATTCCGATCCATCCTAAGTCTGTGGAATATACTGCTTTTGTTACTCCTGATGGAGTAATCGTCTATATGGATGACAAAATAATGGTGGCACCAACTGTTGTGCTTCGAAAGACTTAAAATAATTTTAACTCACGCAAAATTATTGCATTGAGCGCTTTGCCTCAATCTAAAAGTGTAATTGGTGTAAGACAGTTTATTGGTCTAGCTTCATACTTTCGCAAATTTGTAGGAGTATTTTTCCAAATTATGAAATCTTTATAAAGTCTGACTTTGGGAAAGGGTGATGTAATCCTCAGTTGGAGGAGTTTAGAAAGAAAATTTTGTCAATCCTTACAACTAAGCCAGTTTTGGTCATTTTCGACCCACAGTACTCGATAGAGTTGCATACGGACGAGAGTTCCTGTGGTTATGGTGCTATGCTCTTGGACAGGATTAACAATAGACACCACGTAGTGGCGTACTATAGTAAAACATCTTCCCCTGCTAAGTCTAGGTACCACTTTTACGGACTAGAAACTTTGGCAGTCATCGAATCTATAAAGCATTTTCGCATTACCTGCTTGGGCGTGAGTTTGTAGTCTATACTGATTGCAACTCTTTAAAAGCGTCTCGCACAAAATTGGATCGTTTAATTTTGATGTATATAATATAGACCAGGAAAACATTTGTTTCATGTTGATTTTCTGTTCAAAAATCCATTGAAAAATGATAAACGTGTAAATTTAGCTGAAATTTCTAGCGATTGGTGGGGTTGAGGTAGTAGAAATCGTATCCAAACTAAAGTGTGAAGAACTTCCCTAAGACTTAAGCAAAACATATGATTTAAGAAAGGGTATGTTGCAACGCAAAATTCAAAAAATGGACAAACTCAAATTGTTTAAATAAGTGTGCCACTTGCCTTTAAATGGCTGGTTATTAATTAAGCGCATGAATCGATTATGCATCTCGGGTGAAAAAAGATATTAGAAAAAGTTCATCAGTTTTATTGGTTTGATAAAATAAACAAATATGTTCGAAAGTTTGTTGATAAATTAAAAACGTGCAGAACCGCCAAGTCCCCTTCCGGAAAAGTGCAATTCCAAAAACCAGTATGCCTTGGCTTACTATTCATATCGATATAAGGGTAAAATTAGTGGTAAAACTGATTTAAAAGAGTATGTCATCGTTCAAGTTGACAGTTTTACAAAATTTGTTTATTTGTATCATTCCCTTAAACTGGATGGAGAAAGCTGCGTAAAAGTAATGAAATTATATATTTATTTATTTGGAGAAATGCATTATAGCAATCCAAGTTCCAGTTCCAGAATTCTGTCCCTCACAAAACAAGAATATAAAGAATCGATATGAATAACGATATGAATATCGATATGGATATCGATATAGATATCGATATTGAAATCGATATAGATATCGATATTGAAATCGATATGGACATAGATTTGGAGGTCGGTTAAACAGATGGCACATTTTTAAGCCCAAATGGCATTGTTAAAAATTTATATTGACCATCAGGAGTTATTAACTCACTCACTTTTCCCTCTCATCCGGACTAAGTCTATAAGGCCGAACGAATTTTTATTTCCCCTGTAGTAACTCGTGTACATGGCATACCCTTTTCAAACGCGACTGATTTATTGTTTAGCAATTTAATTAATTCATCCTTCTCTCTTCATACAATTCAGTATCAATGTCAGTCAAGCTGACCGTTTGTTCAAACGGAGTACAAATATGCACAGATTTTGACTTAACAATTTCAAATTCTTTATGGCAGGGATGACAATATTAAAACCCTTGTTGAGGATTTCACTTCCAACAACAAAACTATTTTTTAAATATTGATCCTGGACAACATGAAAAAGAATTTCTAACATGTTTCCATACATTGCTGAAAATCTGCAAACTACTATAAATACCGGCATCTCTGATACCCTTGAGCACGACTACATTGTGTATACGTTTACCTGATAACTTATTGCTAATCTTGTCCCAGCCCCAGAGTCAAAAGTAATCGGGTAGATCTCACCTCGCTGTGTCTTACATTACTGACGGCGAGCGTGCACTTACGGCTTCTGAAGAGGATAGCTGGACGGATGAGGGTGGCGTTCTTGCCTAGTCTTCTAATATACATTTTGAAAGAAACAAAGGAAGTGCACTATCGGATATGCTAATGATGTATATGAAAACAAAAGTTGAAGGTTTATAAAAATTTTTCCCCTGTAAAAATTAAGATTTTGACAATTGATATTTGTAAGGGATGCTGAGATTTTATTCGCATTCCCTGTCTTTACCCTCCCTACCTTGGCAGTTTATATACATTTTGGACAACTGCCCCAAAACAAAAGTCTACGAGAAAACTAAAATAGATACGGTATGAACATTATGTAGGGGGCAATTCTCTAAATTGATTCACAATTCATTTTTAATTTAATCATTTAAAATGTAAACTCCAAAACAATATGTCCAAGGAACAAACAAATTCAATTATTAACTGCCTCATTTTCGCAAGACTTCAACAACCCAAAAATATAATTTAACCTCCAACATGAGGAATTAAGAAAATTTATAAACCAAATTTTATTTTACAAGGCTACTTGTTATCATACTCTTACTCAGACAAATTCCTTGCGCTGGCTCGATGGGCCCGCCGACTGGTGCAAGGTGCTCCGAAATTATCAGGTTAACCTAAATAAATAAACAATGATTAGAAAATCTTACAAAAATCTTGCTTATAAAAATCTTGCCTAAATGAGAAATAAAAAACTTCTACTTAAATTATATTTAAATTCATGATCTTATGCTAAATTTTTTTTTTGCTTTCACTTATCAACTAAATAATAAATACTCTTCTACTTCATCTTCGTCTTTCGCCGAAATGCGCTACAAATCGAATTAACGCACAATTGGTTTATATGGAAATTTCCAACGGAGATTTAATAATTGTTACCCAATTATATGGGATTTAGGAGAAGTCTGATTCGGGAATGTTTTCACTTAGGTGGAATTGGTGGTATTTGGTGTGCTCAAAAAAAAAAAAGGAAAATCCTGCCAGAAAATTTAACTTAGCTCCTTGTCCTCGATAAGTAAGGTCTTCTCCGATCAGTATTCTTGAAGTTTTTAAAAATTCTTCCTTCTTTAAAAGTTCGGTGCGCCAAGCTTCTGCCGAAACAATAATTAATTAATTACAAAATACACTTATGTTTTCTAATAAAAATCACCTGTTTATAATGAATCTCGCACTGAATGATTTAATTTCACAATTGGCTTTAATAATTTATAGTCGATATGGATATCGATATCGATTTCCATATCGATATCCATATCGATACTGTTTTATAGCAAAAACGAATCGATATTTCCTTGAAGTTAGCGTTCTGCAGCTCGTCACATAGAACCTTTTCTGCTGCTTTGAAATTGGTTCCATTGTCGCTGTAGATTTCCCTTGGAGTTCCGCGCCGGTTGCAAAAGTTTGGAATGCTCATAATGCAAGATGCGGTATGCAGGGAGCATCCCAATTTCAAGTGAACTGCCCTTATGGTTAGGCAGGTGAAGATAACGCCCCATCTTTTTTCCCGTCGACGTCCCACCGTTACTAGAAGAGGGCCAAAGTAGTCGATGCCGACGTATGAAAACGGTTGCTGGTAGGCGGCTAACCTAGCCGCTGGCAGGAGTGCCATCTGTGGTAAGATTGGTTTGTCATTTTGATTTTCGCAGCGTTAACAGTTTTTCTGCATGTTTTTGTATAAAACTCGTAGGCGTGGAATGTAGTAGATGCCTCTTTTTTTATTCATACACGCCTCATGGGATGTGTGGTGCATTTCCTGATGGTACCAATTGACTATGAGCCGAGTTACGTAGTGCCCATTGGGTAGCACTATTTGATTTTGGCTGCATAGATTCTCTGCTCGTCTCTTGTGCGCAGCAGTTGGTTTTCATTGAGGAAGATATTCAAACATATTAGTTTGGAATTCATTTTTATAGGTTTACCTTTTGCTAAGTAGCAGACTTCTGATTCAAATTCAGACATTTGCACATTTCTTAGAATGATTAGTTGCGCCCGCTGAATCATCTCGTAAGAAACTTCTTGTGGTAGCAGTAGGTTCCTGTGTTTTGCATGCAACTTTTCAATGTAGAATATATACCGAGCCACGGCCCGATATAATCTGCGCCAGTCGGAAAAATATTCCGCGTTGATTATTGGTTTCAGCGACGAGTTGTCGATGAAGAACAAGTTATGCCTGACTTCAACATTACTTGGTAGTCCCAGGTCATCGCATTTGGGCCATTCAGAGTGTTCTTGCAGTAGAAACTCTGGTCCGCTAATCCATTTTGCGGATTTAATTGCTGTAGATGCTTTGGTGGCAAGATCTGCAGGGTTAAGATGGGTGGGTACCCAGTCCATTGGTTGACATCAGAGAATTCCAATATTTCGCCCACACGATGCATGACGAACTGTTGAAACTTTCGTGGGTCCATTCGAAGCATTTGAGGACCGTTTTAGAGTCGGACCAATACCAGCTGGAATTAATTGACAGCCGTTTATTACTTAGGATTCGATTACTTAGCTTTATTCCGATGACTGCCGCTTGTAGCTCCATCCTTGGTATGGACATCGGATTTAGAGGGGCCACCTTTGCTCTAGAAGCCATGAAGCTGAGATAAGTTGTTTCGCCTTGCCGTATGCGCAGGTAACAGATAGCTGCGTAAGCCATTTCGCTTGCATCAAAGAACGTATGTAACTGTACGTCGTGGATGCGCTCGCCTGTTCTGAAATAACATCTGGAAATTTTTAAATCCGAAATGGTTGGTAGAAGTCTTTTCCATCGTATCCATTTAGGCAGTAATTCATCGGGCATAGGCAGTAATTCATCGTCCCAACCAATGTCGCTTCTCCAAACGTCTTGTAGTAGAATTTTTAGTTCTATGGTGAAGCAAGAGATTAATGCGAGCGGATCGTAAATTGACATCAGCACTTGGAGAATTTTGCATTTTGTTGGTATTTCATCGCCTTCGAAAACGTTACGTTTCAGCCTAGCGAACTTTCACATGAAGATGAAGTCATCAGATTCTGGAATGCAGCACAATCCGAGTACTTTTTCGGTTGCATTGTTGTTGGATGTTGTCTCACTTGATGACCAATTGCGTATGTGGATGCCGCCTGCTGCATGAATGCTTCTTACTTAATCCGCAATGTTTGCGACTTTCGTGTCGCCGTCGTCGCTGTAGATAAAGTCATCCACATAGTGGTAATCCTTTACCACTTCTGCTGCGAGTGGATACTGATTCTAAAAACGATCTGCATTTGAATGAAGGATGAAGTGCGCAATGCAAGGTGCGCAGTTGATGCCGAATGTGAGTGCTTCCATCACGTACACTTTGGGTTGGTGTACATCGGCATTTTGGTCAAACCAAAGAAGCTTCTGGGCATGCGTGTCTGTTGGTCTCACTCGGATTTGGTGAAACATTTCGGCGATGTCGCCGCAAATCGCCACTCGCCCTACTCTAAAAAAAATGAGTAGATCCAGTAGCGAATTTAGAAGGTCTGGTCCGCTGTGGATAATAATAATAATAATGGATAATAAAGTCGTTGAGAGCCTTGCCTCCTGATTGGGCGGCTGAGTCCCATACAAGACGTACTTTATTTGGCGTTTATTTGGGTTTCTGGCGATAAAGGTTGGCAGATACCAAACTCGTTTATTTGGAGTTGCTGCCTTCTCCGGAGCCAGTTTGCGCGCATAAACCTTCTCGACGAGGTTGTCCACTTCCTTCTGAATTAATTCTCTTAGGTTGGACTGCCGTGAGAATTGTCGCTTTAAGCATTTAAGCCGCGCAACTGCGCTTTCGTAGCTGCCAGATAGGGTGATGTCGGGATCCTTCCAGATAACGCCGACTTCATATCAGAATGGCAGTCGATTTCAGACTCGTTAGTGCTTGAGCGTCCTCTTCCGATGATATTATCTTTGGTGAGGTGGCGTGTAATAAAAATGCTTGTTTGACGATGTCGTGCATTTTAACATCATCGTAACTGCAGCCGCATACGTGCAAATTGACGTGCCCTCCGTTGCGGCTCGGTGATGAGCAGCTTTGGATGGTCCATCCCAAACGAGTCTTGGACACTATTTGTTGACGCCACTTTCCCTCTTTTATTTTGATGGGCATGGCGAGATTCCAGTTGTTTGCGCCAATTAGAATGCTGGGGCGCACGTTGTCGTATGATGCGATAGGAATTCCCACCATGTATGGGAATTGCTTGACGAGCGCACGCATATCTATTGACTGTACAGGTAGATTTAGACTGTCTACACTGTGGACATCCTGCAAGGTGAATCGTCTGCCGTTGTTAGGATTGGTAACAGTCATCGTCTCTGCGTATGGTGTCGTCGGTCCATTTCGAGGTTCGCCTTTTAAGCTGAGTTGCTTGTAGATCTTTTTCTCGATGAGCGTTACTGATGAGCCCTCATCTAGAAATGCGAAAGTATTAGTTATTTTGTTTTTATTGATGATTTGAATTGGAACAACACGGAAATGGGTTTGACCCGAATCTCTTTGTGTATGAATGTGTTTGCCCTCCGGCTAATGTACAATTAGAGTCGTGGGTGGTTCGTCGGAGACGCTCTTTGCAGAAGGTTGGAATGACTGCTGCTTCTCATGAATTAGTGGAAGATGAGTTCTTTTGCAGCCTCGGGTGCCGCACACCTTGTCCAGTTGGCACTTGTTGCGGTGGCGATTTAGACACTGATTGCATAGCCTGTAGTTTTGTATAATGGTCTTCTTCTGTTGTAAAGACATCAGCCTGAATTTTTTACAACTTTGCAGCTTGTGGTCCGTTCTGTCACAAGCGACGCATGTAGGTGTCTTCAAGTGCTTCTTTGGTACTTCTGTATGGTGATTAAGGCTTCTACTCTTCTTACGGTAGAGTGGTGATGTTACCTGGGTTGCTGCTTCAGCTATGTCGTATATACATCCGCTGAAAGTTTTCATTGATGGCGATTTTGAATTTTTTGGATGCATTGCCCAATGCAGCTTTAGTTGTGTGGGCTACTTTTCCACTAGCTCTTGCACGAGCATTGGATTATCCATGTAGCTTCTTAGATCACAAGCTTCCATCGTTGAGTAGATATTACGTACGCATAGTGCGTATTCGATAAGCGGTTCAAGCTTATCTTTTGGTGGAGGCCTCGCCTTTTCCAGCAAGTCATGTAGAATGTGTTTAGGCCGTCCAAACCACATACGTAATGTCCGTATTATTTCAGGAAACATAGCTGGCAGAAGCAACTTGCATTGAACCATTTCTCTTGCTTTGCCCTTTAGACTGGCTTGCAGTCGCATGAGATTTTCGGCGTCTGTATATCCGGCGATCTGTGTACTTGTTTGAAAGCTGCTGTAGAAAGGTGGCCAGTGTTGCGGGTTGCCGTCGTAGAAGGGTAACTCCATCGGAATTGCTTGGCGCGCTGCAATTTGCGACGCAGTTGGGGTCGACGTACCTGAGACATGTGGCTGGTAGTTTGGTTCTCCTTCCTTAAAATTGACTGGCGCGTTCAACGCGGCCTAAGATCTTTTGGGTTATATTAGAGAGCCATGGCCACACCGGTATATCGCTTGATTGAGGTTGTTCCCGAATGGAGATTCGTGGTTGTTGTGTGCTTTTTGAGGTTAAATACCTTGCCTGCACATGGTTCGCCGTAAGAGGTGACGTAACGCCGTAGGGATGCCACGTGTCATGTATCGCCTTTTGAGCTGCCAATACATTTTTTGGCGGGCAAAGTTCAAAATTTTGTCCAAATCCTGCCGCTTTTGTTGGTGATGATGCGGCTTGGGGAACACCTGCATGTATGGCTTTTGCGGCCGTCTGCAGGGCGTTGGCCAGTATGGTGGTGACAGCTGCCGATGCCACGGTTGCGCAGTCGCAGCTCCAGCTGCTGTCCAGTTCTTGCCCTCGACGCAGTCAAAATGATACCAGGACTGGCGTCGATTGCACTGCACCATGCGCTCAGTATCTTCCTGATTGCATCTCTTGCAACGATACACTCCACTAGATAGGTCTTCTTTGGGCATGATTTATTTTCCTTTCAGGTTATGCACCAATATTTTAATTGGTTTGTGAGGATATATAATATTATAAATATATATTTACCTCACAAAGACGCCACAGAGCAATTCAAATATTCTAGAAGCGCGCGTTTATATGTTTGAGTCAAACATATAAACGAACCTTGAGGTTTGATCGAACACATGCAACCAAACGAAATGTGCGATCAACCCAAAAGAACACCAAGAAAACATCCAAACATAGAGAAATGGTTAAAGAAAGATTCAATTCAAGCTTTCACTGTGAATTGACGCGTTTTCCTGTGCTCCTGCATAATTTTCCTAATTTTCGACTTTAAAGTCATCGCGCTGCCTTAAAAAAATTGTCCAATAGTTTGGTGGTGGTTTACCTACGTACTAACATAGTGATTTTTGTTTGTTTGGACATATAAACGCAAAATCAAAGCATTAAACTTATTGTTTTGTATTAATCTTTGATTTTGCTTTTGTACTTCTTCAAGCTTTAAAATCACTCTCGCGCTCTCGCCTACGTACTGTTGTTGCATGTGCAGTGCTGTTGGCTCTCCCGCTCTTTTTTCTTAATTTCTTTTGATCGCGCTCGCATCTATCTCTGTCTCCCGTACAAGTGATACGTGTACTCGTGTAGTGCTCTCTTTAATTTAATAATTATCCTCTCTTCAAGTTTGACCCAAGTGTCGAATTTGATTTTAAATACTGAGTGAGTTTTTTCTTTGGCTTTTTTCATTGAATTTAAAAAAAAAAAAAAAAATTTATATACTATTATGTCTGTCTGCTCCAGCAAAAAGTGTTTGAACCCCCCTGCCCCCCCCATAACGTATTTCTCACTTGTTGGCTGTGTGATAATGTCATGCACGTCAAGTGTGCCAGCTACACAGCCAAAGTGAGGGACAGTTTGGAGCAAAGAGGTGGTCTCAAATGGGGATGCGACTCATGCCGAGAAGTGGAAATCGAGATGAGGGTATTCATGAGGCAGACCAGGGACAAGTTTAAGAAACTGTCATCTGGTTTTTGTAAACTCTTTGATGAGTTTAACGCTTTGGAGACAGAGTTCAAAAGCTATAAGCTGTTGATTGAGTCTCCAAAGCGCAAGAAAACTAGTATGCGGAATCTGTCCCTGCATCTGCCGGTGCCTATCCCTGTCTCGGCCGCAGTTCCGCAATCTCCGTCACTGCTCACAGCCAATCCTCCGCAGCTCATATCGTTTACCACACCCGTCACACAGGGTGGGCGTAAAGATGAGGCCATTTCCGTTTCTCCTGGAAATGGTCTCTCTATACAGACGAATGAAACTGTAGTTTCCGAACAGATCGGGCAACTACCAAATTCTTTGGTTATTGCCAACAGCTGCCGAGATAGAGGAACACCATTAATTAGGCCTCTGACTGGAGTACCACCGAAGAAACATATATTTGTTTCTATGCTTGATCCCGAAACTTCTTCGGATGACGTCTTAGGTTACATTAAGACAAAAATGCAAGCATCAAAAATAGCGGTGGAAAAATTTAAATTTAATTATTCAAGGGAGATCTCTTCCTTTAAAATTAGTGTCCCGGTTGAACTGTTTGACTGCATTTGTAGTAACAGCTTTTGGCCGGATCACATATTAGTGAAAGAATATACGGCCAAAAAGAAAACTCGTGGCTCAGTTAGGCTTCCTTCTACTTCTTCTTCTATTGCCTCCGGAATATCAGCATCTGCTGGTGTTCCAAAAAACTAATTTCGTCCCTTAATCTGGCCTATCAGAACGTAAGAGGACTTAAATCTAAGCTTCCTAGACTTTATGTAGATAGTCTAGTATTTGATTATAAAATTTTAGTATTTTCAGAGACTTCGCTAAAACCTGACATTAACGATGCATCTGTTCTGTCTGCAAAATTTTCAATATTCAGGTGTGATCGCATTTCGCGTGTAGGCAGGGGAGTCTTGATTGCCATTGACTCGTCGTTATCTTCTGACCGGATTCAATCTCCTGATAACCAGGAGATTGAGTTTGTAAGTGTCAAGGTCAGACTCAAGACTTTCTCTGTCTACATTACTTGCTTGTACATCCCGCCACAATCCGACATGGCGGTGTACATTAAACACTTGGTTTCTATCCAACACATCTCATCGTTACTGTCTGATAGAGATATGTTAATTGTTCTCGGTGACTTTAATTTACCGGAAATAGTATGGTCCCCTACTGACGAATCTGCTTTGTTGCTCCCTTCTATTTCACATTGCTTTATTGAAGGTCTTTTCGAGTTATCTTTGACTCAAATAAATCCAGTCCGTAACAACAATAATAGATCTTTGGATCTGATATTTGTTCTCCATTCCACCACTGGTGCAGTTTCTAGAATAAACCCTCTTGTCCTGCCTGAAGATAGTTTTCATCCTACTTTGGAGTTAACTATTGATCTTCCGTATCGTGTACCGACTGTTGGTGCCTGTTCTGCGCTTAAATCCCGTAATTTTCGGAAGACCAATTTTAGAAAGTTAAATGAGCTCATTCTTAAAAATGATTGGTCTTCCCTGTATAGTTGTTCAAACATGAACCAAGCTATTTCTCTGTTTTATAACACTCATGGTTCGCTTTTTAAGGTTTGGGTACCGCTGAGGATCCCTGTGTCGGCTTATAGGGCCCCCTGGCATTCTCGGGAGCTAACTAACCTGAAAAATATAAAATCGAGGTGTTATAAAATTTACAAGAAATCAGGCCGCTCCTCAGACTATGCCCGTTACGTAGTCGCTCGATCAAAGTTTTTGACGTGTAATATGGACTGCCAAAAGGATTACCTGCAGCGTTGTAAATTAGAATTTTTTTAGTAATCCTAAAGAATTTTATAGCTTTGTGAATTCCAAACGCAAAATGTCTGTCTATCCATCATGCTTATCTCTTGAAAACAATATAGCGAGTTCTGATCAAGCCATCGCTGATTTGTTTGCAGACTTTTTTACAACAACCTATTCCTCAGCGGAATATTAATCAGACATTCCGTATCCTTACCAGGTAAAAAGCTCTAACTGCATTTACAGTCCTTCGATCGATGAAAGTTCGCTCCTAAGCGTGCTTAATTTAGTGAAACCTGTCTACTCTCCTGGTCCTGATGGAATACCAGGTTGCGTTCTCAGATTTTGCGCCGAGGCTTTATGTAAGCCAATTCGTAAACTTTTTCTTTTGTCTGTCAAATCTTCCACGTTCCCAGCTATCTGGAAGGAATCCTATATAGTTCCTCTCCATAAAAGCGGTAAAAAATCGGAAGCATCCAACTATAGGGGTATTTCTAAATTGTCCGCTATACCTAAAGCTTTTGAAAAATTAATCACTTCTCAATTGCAACATTTTTGTAGATCTATAATTTCACCATCTCAACATGGGTTTGTGAAATGTAGATCTACTACCACTAACCTTTTAGAATTTACTTCTTTAACGATGGAAGGATTTAGAAATGCAAGGCAAACTGATGTCATATATACTGATTTCAGTAAGGCTTTTGATTCTGTTAATCATACGCTTCTTCTTTATAAATTAAATAGTATTGGCTTTCCAAGTCCTTTAATTAATTGGATTCGTGAATATCTGACAAATAGAACTCAAAGGGTTCTTTTTAAATCGTCATATTCCAAATGCATCCATGTTACTTCGGGGGTGCCTCAGGGTAGTCATTTGGGACCACTGCTGTTTACCCTTTTCATTAATGACCTTCCCTCTGTTATAAGTTACTCTCGTGCCCTTATGTACGCAGATGACGTTAAGCTATGTTTTAGTTACAAAGACATTGCCTCTTCTTGTCGATTGCAATCTGATCTTCAAAATCTTGATAACTTATTAAAATTAAATGCAACTAAATGCAAGGTCATGACTTTTTATAGAACTTCTCCGCATTTAGTTACTTATTTTCTTATTAATACACCTTTAGAACTTCTTAATGAGATGTATGACTTGGGTGTCCTGATGGACCGTAAACTAACGTTTAAGTCCTATATTTACTCTACCGTCGGTAAAGCCATGGGCGTTCTTGGGTTTGTAAAGAGATGGTCAAAGGAGTTTGACGATCCATATATAACTAAAATTCTTTTCACCTCACTGATCCGTCATATTTTAGAATATGCATCTTGCATCTGGTCAGCTCAGTATGAGTCACACCAAGCAAGAATTGAGTCGGTTCAAAAACAGTTCTTGCTTTTTGCTCTTCGTGGTCTGAACTAGGATCGTAATGTCAATTTGCCATCGTACTCTAGTAGACTTCTTTTACTTGGCCTTCCTTCTCTTACTAATCGTAGAATAATGCTTGGCGTCATTTTTATGCACAAGCTTCTTAAAGGTGATATAGACTCGCCCGAGCTATTGAACCAAATAAATTTTAGTATTCCTTGTAGACCTACTAGAAACTTTATACCTATATCTCTTTCTTTTCGTTTTTGTCTGTATGTATGAACTGTCCCCGCGACTCGAGCCGTAAGTTATGCGGCTCGGTCGGTTGGGCTGGAGGTGTGGGCATTTAGTGCAACCGTTGGGATTCGCGCGAAAAAAAAAAAGGCCGAATATATGAAATAGGCAATAGGAAACAGATGAGAACAAATGCATGTAGGCTCGTGTGACATCACTGAGAGTGAGCTACATGCGGAGTGCATAGAACCGCAACAGCGAACACACCCACGCACAAGTGCGTAAGCTACCGACGCACGAGACTTGGGGGAGTCGGCTCATGCGTATAGACCAACGGGGAAGGCGAGTGGATGAAATTCGGCAAGTAACGGAGAGCGGCCTCTCTGCGGTTTGAGAGGTTTGAGAAGCGCTGGAAATGTGGGCGCTAAATTTGAATTGTATATATAAGTATATATAATATATTAGTTCATAATTATTTCTAAGTTATATATATAGTTATAGGGATATATTAGTTCGTATGTACACTAGAGTTAAGTACATGGAAAAGGGCGGGAAATTAGGAATAAGTTAAACATTGTTAAATAGTATATAAGGGTGGATTTTGGCAAAGTTAGAGAGCAACGATTGTAGCTGAGAGGCGTATGCATGATCTCACCATGCAAAGCAACAGGAGAGATGCGTTGCGCGATCGGCCAAGAAGGCCGAAGGCAAAAGAAAGCGATGGAAAGTTTTGGGCGGCAAATATTGGCGCGCGGAAAAGTACTGGCAACAGTACATAATTTCACCACGCATCTCGAAGGGTCAAGATGCCTATAAATAGACACGGCTGAGACACAGGGGATAAGCAGTGAAGTATCGGCAGTGAAGTATCGGTGTGAAGAATCAGCAGTCAGAAGAACCTGGGTACTGTATTCCACCCACGCATCCCGAGGGTCAAGATGCCTATAACTAGACACGGCTGAGACGCGAAGGAGGCGGTGAGGAAGTACCAGGCGGAAAGGGAAGAAACAAGCGAAGTAACAATCAAAAAGCGATGTATTAATGGAGATGGAGTGAGAAAGTGAAGGAGACGAGCGAAGTGTCACTTGGACCAGCAAGGTGCAAGTGAAATCTCAACAAGTGAAGGTTCAACAAGTGAAGTACATAAGCGAGGACAACGAAGTGAAACACAAGTGAAGAAACAAAAGCGAAGGCGTGCCAAGTCAGATCGATAGAAGGATATCCATCTGTATCCTGGCTACAAGTGAAGGTTTAAAGGCAGAATCGTTTTTGGTGGCAAGTAGGAAAACTAGAAGTCATTCCTAGCAGGGTATTAAAAACTAGGAACAAATCCTATCAGATCACAAGACTAGGAGCTATTCCTAGCGGATCATAAAAGACTAGAAGTTATTCCTAGCAATATATAAAAGACTAGGAGCTATTCCTAGCAAAGCATTGAAGACTAGGAGCTATTCCTAGCAGTTTAGTAAAGACTAGGAGTATTCCTAGCACAGTTAAGGAAGACCAGGAGTATTCCTGGCACAGGCAGGTGAAGACTAGGAGTATTCCTAGCACAGTTGAGGAAGACCAGGAGTATTCCTGGCATAGTGGGAAAAGACTAGGAGTATTCCTAGCAGAATAATAGGAGCGTAGCAGACGACAGTGTAGATAGGCAAGACCAGGAGTCATCCTGGCAGTAGGAACACTTGCCACAGCCAAACACAATCTGTCGATAAGTTTTCATGCGTGCCAGCGGTGCAGAGTGGATTTCACAATTGCCACAAACACAAAGCTAACAGCCCGTGCAGAAGCTCTCTGGCCATACTAACATCCACCAATCGAATCGACAATAAAATTATAACGTTTTATTAAAAGAAAAACAACTGTATCTTCTCATTTCACCAGCGCACAAAATAAATTCGTTGTGCCGTACCCCTACACCTGAAATCCGGCTCTGCCGCAAGTAAGGACCAAAAAGGATCGTTAATTTTAATTCGAATAAGTTCAGGGTTTACCCGTAGAACGATTCGCCAAATTAATTTACAAGAAGTTCTGTGGTTAACGCAAGAAAACTCTATGCGTATTAATTTTTAAGAATTGTTGAGTTCAACGCCGTCCCTTAGGCAGAGTTTTCAGTAGTCCAACACCAGTTTGATTTCTATATAATTCATTTATTTTCTTCACAATGATTAGATTTCGTTAAGGTTAAAACTATTCCTTATATACAGTAGTTTATGTTGATTTCAGGTGTTGGCGATGTATTAATTAAATGTTAACACGGGTGTTGGCACAGCTTTAAAATTAATGTGTGCCTAAATGGCTTCTTAAGTCAAATTGATTTAAATTGCATGGCAACAAGCCATGAACCCAAAGAAGAACTTAAAGCACAATAAGTAACTTCCCAGCGCGTAGGCTGGCGATATGTTAAACGCAATGAGAAGAATAATGCAAAGAGAATACATACAATGAGCTTTGAGGGTTAACCCTTTAGTGGCTGCTTGGGGCTGCTAATTAAGAATTTCGGCGACAACAATCCATTTCGATATCCATTACGATATACATATCGATATCGATATACATTATAATATCCATATAGATATCCATATCCATATTTAATGTCGGATCAATCGATCGATTTCAATATCGAAATCCATATCCATATTCATATCGACATCCAATCCGATATCCATATCGATATCCATATTGATATCCATATTAATATCCATGTCGATACCGATGATCAAATATCGATGTCCTTTATCGATATCCGTATTGATATCAATATCGATATCCATATCGATATCCATATCAATCTCCATACCGATGTGACGAATCACAAATTTTGTTATTTTCTTATTTTAATATATATAGCATTAAGCTAACCCTCAGAAATAATATGCCCTATTTATTAAAGAGGATTAGTTCATCAATAGGTTACCGTTTAACAAGAGCAATGAAATATCTAGCCAGAGAGCAATTGTTTTCTCTTTCCTTTTTTTCTCTTTCGCAATCCTATAGTTAGCGATGCCGACGTATCAACCGCCACGCCGTCGGTATAGTCGGCGCCAACATATCTAACTCAATACGTTTTGTCACGTACGCCAAAAGCTCATAGGATAACGGTTATTTGTCAACAGCCAATCAAAACGCGTCACGTACTTTTGCAGCTGCGCCGAAAGAAAACTAGGGCCTCGTTACTAACTCATTACCACTTTCAATTTAGGAGAGTGTGATAGTAAGTAGGCCGTCATTAAGATAAGTAAATTCATGAAAAAACTGATGAAGAAAATTAAGCGATAATAAAAAAATTTACATAATGTCATATATTCTAATGTCGTTTTGAGTATGGTCAATCTTCATGGTACAGTGTCGCCACTTTCCCTCTTTTATTTTGAGGGGCATGGCGAGATTCCAGTTGTTTGCGCCAATTAGAATGCTGGGGCGCACGTTGTCATATGATGCGATAGGAATTCCCACCAAGTATGGGAATTGCTTGACGAGCGCACGCATATCGATTGACTGTACAGGTAGATTTAGACTGTCTACACTGTGGACATCCTGCAAGGTGAATCGTCTGCCGTTGTTAGGATTGGTAACAGTCATCGTCTCTGCGTATGGTGTCGTCGGTCCATTTCGAGGTTCGCCTTTTAAGCTGAGCTGCTTGTATATACATACTCCGTGGGATCTTCATGACATTCGCGTAAGACTCGTTTCCTATAGTCTTTGGCCACACAAAGTTTCCAGGGTATTGAGTCTTCGTCATCTGGGTGATGATTCATTCTGCGATAAATTTGACTTCCTTCGTACAAATAGTCTGGCTTCTGTTCTGGGTGTCTTTCCAATTGGTTCTTCAACGTCGTCCACCAGCTACATTTGGGCGTAGTATCCTGTGCTATTTGTAGTACTGCTAGAGGCTGTCGGGAGAGGGCATCATGTTTGTAAAGAGAATTTTTCCCGAAAATCGGGACGAGCCAAGACGGGTGCTGAGGTTAACCTGGTTTTTAGTTCTTCAAATGCTTGTTGCTGTTTTGTATCCCAGTGCTACTTGGTGTTCTTCTTGAGCAGCGAAGTCGTCGGTTGGACCACATTGGCAAAGTCCGAGACAAATCTGCGGTACCATGAAGCGATGTCTAGACATCGACGGAGTTGACGCACATTGGTGGGCGGTGATAATTCCTTAACTGTTGCTGTCTTCTCGGGATCCGTATGTATACCACGCTCGCTGATGACATGTCCAAGGAACTGAAGACGTCGTCTAAAGAACTTGCACTTCGCTGGTTTGATTCGTAAGTTGGCTGCTCTTAGTCTTCGGAAGACTTCTTGAAGGTGTTCTTCGAGAGTTCGCCCGATGACGATTATATCGTCGATAGCTCGCTGGAAAGTAGCCGAGGCGGAATGCAGGCCGAAGGGCATGTCCTTCCAGTGAAATAAGCCTCGTCCTGAACCAGTGAATGCCGTACGTTTCCGGCTAGTCTTTGCCAGAGGTATCTGCCAATAACCACTTTTGAGATCCAAGGTTGAGATATACTTGGCATCTCTAAGTCTCTCCAAAATATGATTGATGCTTGGCAGCGGCTATGCATCCCGTATGGACTGAGCGTTGAGCTGTCTAAAGTCGATGCACATACGGGTATCCCCTGTCTTATTTCCTACGAGGACAATAGGCGGGCTGTGTGGCTCTTCAATATTTGTTGCTGAGCCGGGTTTTGTTGCTTGATGGGTCGATCGACTTTCATCGTGATGACGTGTTCTGAAATGTAAGATATTCCTTGTAGCGTCTCAAACTTTGGTAACTCTGCTGCTAGAAAACGGGATATAACTTGGTCCTCAGTGTTCTTGTCTTCGTTGGGTATACGTGTTGAACTTTCGTTGCGATCCTGCGGTGCTTCTAGTTGGCCTAAAACTGGCGAGGCTGGCGCTTGTTCTAATTGCATGGGTTTCTCGGTGGGGCTTCTGAAAGGGGTTTTCCTGAATGCATCATCCTGCGGTGAGGGTAAGACTTGGGCATGAAGGCTGTGGCTGTGCTCGGGTAACTTCGGTGAAGATGCTTGAGGGTTGTTTTCCTCTGTCTGAGTGGGATGTCCGGCTATGAGGTTTGGAGAACTTTCCTCGGGAGTGTTGACGATGAGAAATAGGAACCTTCCAAAGCACTGTAGGTGGCTTGAGTTGTATATAATTATGTCCGCAGCGAATAGTATCTCCCATCCCTTTTAGAAAATCAGTTCCTAAGATGAGTTGATCCATGATATTTGGTAATAGAAGTAGAGTTAGGAGTACTGGCTTGACTCGTAAGGACACTTCAATGCGTAAGGCTCGTGTAATTTCCTTCTGTGAACTGTCGGCCAGGTTAATCACGATTCGTACATCTCTCCAATCATAGGCTGATCCCAGTTGCTGAGCAAGTGTTCAGTGTAACTCTTATACGCGCTATGATGCGACCCTTTACGAATCTGAGAATATCTAGAGTTGGTGTTGGTTGAGCGAAAGCTGTCTGATCCCCGTTTGCCGACAGCATTCAATCGTACGTCGACCTTGTCGACCACACTTGCAACAGAAGATTACACGGGGTTTAGTGCACAATCAGCTTCGTCAGCTCAGCTAGATCCTTGAAATCGATGCGTCTTGTATATACATGATACTCCTGGTGCAGGTTGTCATATATTCTATCTAGTTCTTGGTCCGAAGAGTAGTTGGCTCTTTTCATCATTAGGCGTAGCTCGACTAAGTATTGCTTAAATTGTTTCTCCAGCCCTTTGGCGTCGGGTACGGATGGCATCCTCGAGTCGTTCGAAATATCTTGGGGGTAAAAAAAAGTCCAAGAATCCATGTTTGAATGTTATCCAGTTGGCCTCCAGTAGATCGCAAGTCTGCCACCATTCTTTCGCTCTGCCTGAGAGTTAAAGGGACATCATCCGTGGTAGTGATTCTAGGTTAATCCTGTACGTGGCAGCTCTAGTTTCTATCTTTTCCAGAAAGTACGGTGGATCTGAAGAACCATCAAGAGTCATGCCCCATTTGGACACCTTTTCGGCGATGACGGCATATCCTGTGTTGTCGGCGATTCCTGATGTTGTCCGAAGTGGGATCTCTAGAGACAGTTGGGCAATTCCAGTCGTTGGAGTATTTAATTATTTGATTATTTTAATTTTTTTTTTCTTCAAAATATTTGTATTTTATTTTCTTTTTTTTTGGAAATTTTTTTTTTAAATTTTTTCAAATTCTGTTGACCAGTGGTCAAAACTTTTTTTTTTTTTGATGTCCTTGTTGATTTAAAAATATATATATATATTTTTTTATTTGTTTCCTTCTTGTTCACTAGTCACAAAAATTTTCGTTGCATATCCTGGTTAATATAATATAATATAATCCTTGTAGGTGACGTTGTTTCTTTAGTTGTTGGTCTTTGTTTCTTCGTTGTATTCCTTGTAGTGTTGATTGCTTAGTGTAGGCTCCCTGTAATATCCTTGTAACTTAGGCTGCTGTTATCCTTTGAAAAGGGCGTTCACCGTTGATTCCTTAGTATGCTTGTAAATTTGGACTGCCGTTGTCCTTGAAAAAGGATGACTCCTTTGTGTGCTGGTAACTTAGACTCCTGTTATCCTTTGTTATCCTTGGAATTTAGACTCCTGTATTAATCGGCGACTGCATGTTGACTCCCTGAAGGCTGGATGCTGACTCTTTGAAGGTTGGATATTGACTCTCTGACGGTTGGATGTTGACTCCCAGAAGGTTGGATATTGACTCCCTTTAGTATGCAGTGGTACCATGATATTATCGTCGAAGCCTCTGCTCTGCTGGCGTCGCAGCCTCCGCTTCATAGGAGTGAACCTCCAAAACCCATTACGGCTACGTCGACCAAAGAGAACGAACGAAACTTTTTTCTATGCTTGCTTGTCTCTTTTGTTTGTTTAAAAATTCCGAAGCATTATTTTTTTTTTCTTTTATGGTGACTCTGCTGATACCCTTTTTAGCTCTGTCGATATATAAAAAGAAATATATATATTTTCCTACAAGGAGGTTTTGGTTCTACTGTATTCTGTCGTGCCTCTGTCGATGGGATTCTGTCGATGACTTTAGGATAGTTCTACCGTTACCCTTGGCCGAAAAATATAATTTATATAATTTATAAATTTTTTCCCAATGGTATCAATATATCAAATAAAAATTAACCAATTACATTATATTATAATATGATCGCATTATATTATATCATTTAATTATATTCACATATAAAATATAAAAAATTGTTTTTATATATTGGTGGAAAAAGTATTTAATATGTGAATATAATTAAATGATATAATATAATGTAATTGGTTAATTTTTATTATTTTCAATAGTATATGGTAGCAATATTTTATTCATTGGAAAATAATTTCTAGGAAGTCGTTCTATGCCTTCTTATGCCTGCTGACAAATAAAATATGGTGGGGCTTTAATCCACAAAAATTAATTTTTACAATAACCATGACTAACTATTTTAAAATCATTCTCGAGGTCCCTGCTCGGGCGCCATCTGTAAGAAAGTTTTCTAACCGGGGTACATATCTCAATCTCTCCAGGGCCTTTAGTTACAGAATATTTGTAAATAAATCTCGGGACCTCTGGTATTTAAATAAGTTGATGCAAATGTCGGATATAATCATTAATTTGACGCAGCAAAAGAGGTGACCAATTCTCTACAACAAACTCACTATACACTATAGTGGATTAAATTAACAATTACTATTAGAGACGCTTATTTGGGGTGAACACTATACACTGGGAGAGATATACAACATGCATGCAATGGCATGTACATTTAATATTATTTCGGTTGGGGTATTACCCGGACACCGAAATAGATATTAAATGACACTGAGTAGTCGGATGCATAATTGGTAATATTTCAGTTAAGGTATTACCCGGACGCTGAAATATTAACCAAATGGCATTGGCACGACCACTGTACTAACTACACATTGGACTGCATTACAGTGGTTCCATGTTCATGCGCATTTAATATTGCTTCGACTAGGGTACGAGTCGCGTTTTGATTGGCTGTTGACAAATAACCATTATCCTATGAGCTTTAGGCGTACGTGACAAAACGTATTGACTTAGCTATGTTGGCGCCGACTGTACCGACGGCGTGGCGGTTGGTACGTCGGCGTCGCTAATTATGGGAATGCGAAAGGGAGAAAAAAGGAAAAAGAAAAAAATTGCTCTCTGGCTAGATATTTCAATCCTCTAGTTAAAAGCTAACCTATTTATGATTATTCTTCCGGTAGTTGTGATGTGCACTCGATAAACTAGGCCATTTTCTTCGAATCGGGACTTGCAAGGTTGTTTACGGTAGGGACTGGTCTGGATTCTGTGCTTCAATTCCCAGGGTATCACTCGGCTTAGAGTTGTTATCGGCCATTCGGTTTGGTCTTTTATGTTGGCTGTCGCTTGCTTCTGTACACCCTTTTGTGAGGATATGAGGGGTCTCGGTGATTCGTTGTTGGGCGGCAGAGTAGCATTGTAGGTTGTGACCGAGGATCACTTCAGGGTCGGCAGTACTCCCCGTCCGTATTAATGACCTCGAGAACCATGTTAATTAGGTGATGTGTTTCTGGCTGTGCATCTTGCTGGGTTACAGCCAGGGTTCCTTGTGCGGTTGCTATGGAAGTTACTTCGAGGGTGAACCTGGTACCTTTGACGATGGTGAAAATCGGTTAGGGTACGGTGATTGGAAGGATGCTTTTTCTTCGAAATCAGTGGTGATGGAGTTGGCACTGCCAATAGGGATCTGGTCATTCTAGCGAAGGGAATTAGTTCTTATGCCTGAACTTAAAAATTAATATTACTACTAAGATAACTAATTACTACTAAGATAACTAATTACTACTAAGATAACTAATTATTACTAAGATAGCTAAGATGAGATATACGTAGATGGATGCTGGGCTGCCTTGAGAGCAGAGACCCCCCTTTAAGAGGCCAGGGACGTTGAGAGATCGAAATCTCCAACAAGTGGCCCCTGTGAAATCTCTTCACGAGGTTCTGCTCTTCGGTTGTCTTCTGAGGCATGGTTCTGCTTGGCTTGGATTCTCTTGTTGATATGGCTTAAGATCGCTAATATTGGCTGTGCGACGGTATCTTCCATGTGCATCTTGGAGTAGGACGATGTTCCTGAAAGAAAAGTGTTTTACCTTGTAGGGACCTTTGAGTTTTAAGGCCGGCTTGGCGGCGAATCCCTCAGGGGCTTCGGACAAATGTTGTCTTCGTTGTGGGTCGCCGTAA
Source organism: Drosophila neocordata (assembly GCA_018903615.1). Lineage (NCBI taxonomy): Eukaryota > Metazoa > Arthropoda > Insecta > Diptera > Drosophilidae > Drosophila > Drosophila neocordata. Next base: position 106,528 of record JAEIGI010000100.1, on the reverse strand, counting down.
GGACTCTCGGAGGTCTCGATTTTATCTATTCTAAGTAACCGGTACTCTGCTCTAAAAAAACGATGCTTGGTTGCTCGATCATCCTTCTGATTGATTACATTCTCAGCGATGTGAGATATTCCTTGTATCTTTTGAAACATGGTTTCTTGCTTCTTGTCTTCATTACCATACTGTTGACCTCGTATCCTTTTGAAGGGCGCATCCTGTGACGACTTTCTGAGTGCTTGGCTAAGATTCTCTAAATAATGTCCATTTGGGCTTCGCTCTGATATTCTTGTAAAGATACTATCCTTGTAGAAAATGTTGCTTCGTTGAATGTTTGACTATGACTCTTCCTGGTATCCTTGTGAAGCATGCTGATTAGATTCCTGGTATTCTTGTAAAGCATGCTGGATCGTTGTGGTTCTGGCTTGGATTCCTAGTGAAGAATGTTGACTTGTGCAAGACTTAGAGTTGACTCCGCTGGTATCCTTGTGACGCATGACGGCTCGTTCTGGCTTAGATTCCTAGTATCCTCGTGAAGCCCGTTGACTTATGCAAAACTTAGAGTAGACTTCGCTTCGACGACTCTTCGTAGCTGTGACATAGACTTCTGGTTGTAGACTCCGCTAGTATCTTTGTAATTTCGACGTAGACTCTTGGTATCCTTGCGAAAGACGTTGATTTGTTTCTGGCTTAATGTAGACTCCGCTGGTATCCTTGCAGCTCTGACGTAGACTTCTGGTATATTTGGGGAAGGATGTTCACTGGCTGTACTTCAACTTTGATTCCTGGTATCCTTGATACGGATGTTCACTGACTGTAGTTTGACTTTGATTCCTGGTAGCTAGACTTTGATTCCTGGTATCTTTGGGAAGGATATTCACTGGCTGTAGCTAGACCTAGAGTCCTGGTATCCTTGATGAGAATGTTCACTGACTGTAGTTCGACTTTGATTCCTGGCTGTAGCTAGACTTTGATTTCTGGTATCCTTGGGAAGGATGTTCACTCTCTGATGGTTGGGTCTTGGTATCCTTGTAACTTAGGCTGCTGTTATTCTTGAGAAAGATGTTCATTGGCTGATGGTTGGGGCTTGGTATCCTTGTATCAGGCTGCTGTTGTCCTTGAGAAGGATGTTTACTGGTTAAAGATGCAATCTGGACTTTCTTGAATAGTGTAGACTTTGAGTTTAATAATAGGGGTCTTGGCTCTGCTAGTGTTACTATGACTGTGCTTCGGCGGAGTGAGTCTCGAAAAGATTCCGCAGCAGCTTCGTCGAACAATTACGACTGACGAAACTCTCCCATACCCATACTTTTAGGAATAGTGTGATAGAAAAAAACGGAGATATTTTCTAGCCTACAGTATTTTATGATCCCTTTCTTATTTTCCATAATTATGTTTTCTCCAATGCTTTTGAGTAATATATACCTAAATGTATATATATATATATATATTTTTTTTTTGGTGACTCTGCTGATATCGTGTTTAGCTCTGTCGGTTCAAAAAAAATATATATATATTTATAACATGGTTTTGATTTTACCCAATTCTGTCGTGACTCTGTCGATGCCTTTTTAAATAGTTGCTCCGTTCGCCTGTGCATTTGCTCTGCTTTCTTGTCTCTTTTATTCTTATAAAAATTCCGTTGCAATAATTTTTTATTTTTTTTTTTTTTTAATTTTTTAGGGTCAGCAGAATCATACGCTGTTTAGCTCTGTCGATATATAAAAAAATATATATATTTATCTGCCAGGAGGTTTTGGTTCTACTGTATTCTGTCGTGACTCTATCGATGACTTTAGTGTGTTTCTAACTAGCTTAAGTTATACATACATATGAAAACTACATAGGAAAAGTACCGCAAGAATAAGAATAGAAAAGAGCTTGCACAAAACGAAGTGTTTCGTTCGCTCTGTGCAGCTGTACATTTTGGCGTTTGCTTTTGTCTTTACAGTGGGTCGATGGTGATTCATTTGCTCCCAGTAAGCGGACTCATCCAGAGAAGCTTACTTGCTTATTGCCGACATCAAGCACTGCTAATTTAACGGATGGTTTACATAGAATACCTATTTGAGTCTGAACCTTTGCACTCCTTACTTGGCCGTCTGCTGCGGTGGTCACGTCAATGACTCGTCCCTTTGTCTAAACGTTGCGGCTTTGGTTTCATCTACTGGTATTACGATGTCTCCCTTCACAATAGGCTTGACCCTTTGATGCCATTTGCTTCTCTCTTTGACTTATAGAATCCAGAACTGTTTGGCGAACATCTCGCTCTGGAGCAAAGTCCATTTATAGTCGACCTCATCGGCATTGCAGAAAGGCTTTTCGCCACTATATGACCCAAGCAGTAGGTGATTCGGCGTTATAGCTTCTTGGTCCTCGTGGTCGAGGGATACATATGTTAACGGTCTAGAGTTGACCGTCATTTCCACCTCCATCATTGAAGTATGAAGGCTTTCGTCTGTGAACTTTTGATTTGGAATAATGTGATACAACAGTCATTTGATAGAGCGCACCAAACGCTTCCAGGCGCCACCTATGTGTGGATGCGAGGGTGGGTTAAAGAACCAGGCAATTCCTCGCTTTGCCAATTGGTGCTGCATCTCGGTGTCTTCTAGTCGTTCTTAAGCCTGCTGACAAATAAAATATGGTGGGGCTTTAATCCACAAAAATTAATTCCTACAATAACCATGACTAACTATTTTAAAATCATTCTCGAGGTCCCTGCTCGGGCGCCATCTGTAAGAAAGTTTTCTAACCGGGGTACATATCTCAATCTCTCCAGGGCCTTTAGTTACAGAATATTTATAAATAAATCTCGAGACCTCTGGTATTTAAATAAGTTGATGCAAATGTCGGAAATAATCATTAATTTGACGAAGCAAAAAAGGTGACCAATTCTCTACAACAAACTCACTATACACTATAGTGGACCAAATTAACAATTACTATTAGAAGACGCTTATTTGGGGTGAACACTGTACAATGAAAGAGATACACAACATGCATGCAATGGCATGTACATTTAATATTATTTCGGTTGGGGTATTACCCGGACACCGAAATTAATATTAAATGACACTGAGTAGTCGGATGCATAATTGGTAATATTTCAGTTAAGGTATTACCCGGACGCTGAAATATTAACCAAATGGCATTGGCACGACCACTGTACTAACTACACATTGGACTGCATTACAGTGGTTCCATATTTATGCGCATTTAATATTGCGGTTATTGTATTACCCGGACACCGAAATTAATATTAAATGGCACTAAATCTACTTTCCACATCTAATACTGTTTCAGTTAGGGTATTACCCGGACACTGAAACAGGCATTAAACGCGGAAGGGTTGACTATTTGATCGACACTTAACAATTATAACTTGGACACCACAAACAAAAGAAGAGGAATAAGAAGTACTCAAAGGTGACTGTTATATATTTCATTTTTATTACTTTCTAACTTCACATGATTTCTCCTTATACCGTTCTTGTTGAACAACTATGCTAACTACCTAGTATCACACTATCCTACTGTAAGAGGGGAATAATGGGGTCGTATCATGGCCCTAAGGCTGACTTACCCGCTTCGGTATATTGTAGTAGATATAATTATTTTTTTCTTGAGGTTTTCTTTAATCTTGTGAAGTTTATTCTCGTATACTTTTATTCTTTCCTTGTTTTTTCTTTTTGTTAACACTATTTGAATCTTTGTTTCACTGTCACTTTGTTTTTTCTTTCCTTTGTTTTTACTCTGCACTGTCTGTATGTTGTGAACTTATCTCGACGATGGTCACAATCTAAGTGATCTTGTCTTGTCTTTCAAATCTAGCCTTTGCTTTAGTTTTCGAATTGTTCTAAGCTTTAGACGCGAGTACGAGTCGCGTTTTGATTGGCTGTTGACAAATAACCGTTATCCTATGAGCTTTTGCGTACGTGACAAAACATCTTGACTTAGCTATGTTGGCGCCGACTGTACCGACGGCGTGGCGGTTGGTGCGTCGGCGTCGCTAATTATGGGAATGCGAAAGAGAGAAAAAAAGAAAAAGAAAACAATTGCTATCTGGCTAGATATTTTAATGCTCTTGTTAAACGATAACCTATTGATGAACCAATCCCCTTCAATAAATAGGGCATATTAATTCTGAGGGTTAGCTTAATGCTATTTATATTAATATAAGAAAATAACAAAACTTGTGATTCGTCACACTACCAGCTTACTTCGCGGAGGCAAAAGAAATGGTTATTCTCTCGGAACTAGGCCATTTTCTTCGTATCGGGACTTGCAAGGTTGTTTACGGTAGGGACTGGTCTGGATTCTGTGCTTTAATTCCCAGGGTATCACTTGGCTCAGAGTTGTTATCCGCCATTCGGTTTGGTCTTTTATGTTGGCTGTCGCTTCCTTCTGTACACCCTTTTGTGAGGATATGAGGGGTCTCGGTGATTCGTTGTTGGGCGGCAGAGTAGGTTGTGACCGAGGATCACTCCAGGGTCGGCAGTACTCCCCGTCCGTATTAATGACCTCGAGAACCATGTTTATTAGGTGCTGTGTTTCTGGCTGTGCATCTTGCTGGGTTACAGCCAGGGTTCCTTGTGCGGTTGCTATGGAAGTTACTTCGAGGGTGAACTTGGTACCTTTGACGATGGTGAAAATCGGTTAAGGTACGGTGATTGGAAGGATGGGTTACAGACAGGGTTCCTTGTGCGGTTGCTATGGAAGTTACTTCGAGGGTGAACTTGGTACCTTTGACGATGGTGAAAATTGGTTAGGGTACGATATTGGAAGGATGCTTTTTCTTCGAAATCAGTGGTGATGGAGTTGGCACTGCCAATAGGGATCAATTCTAGCGAAGGGAATTAGTTCTTATGCCTGAACTTAAAAATTAATATTACTACTAAGATAACTAATTACTACTAAGATAACTAAGATACGTAGATGGATGCTGGGTTGCCTTGCGAGTAGAGACCCCCCTTTAAGAGGGCAGGGACGTTGAGAGATCGAAATCTCCAACAATAGATATGGCTTAAGATCGCTAACATTGGCTGTGCGACGGTGTCTTCCATGTGCATCTTGGAGTAGGACGATGTTCCTGAAAGAAAAGTGTTTTACCTTGTAGGGACCTTTGAGTTTTGGGGCCGGCTTGGCGGCGAATCCCTCAGGGGCTTCGGACAAATGTTGTCTTCGTTGTGGGTCGCCGTAAGGACTCTCGGAGGTCTCGATTTTATCTATTCTAAGTAACCGGTACTCTGCTCTAAAAAAACGATGCTTGGTTGCTCGATCATCCTTCTGATTGATTACATTCTCAGCGATGTGAGATATTCCTTGTATCTTTTGAAACATGGTTTCTTGCTTCTTGTCTTCATTACCATACTGTTGACCTCGTATCCTTTTGAAGGGCGCATCCTGTGACGACTTTCTGAGTGCTTGGATAAGATTCTCTAAATAATGTCCATTTGGGCTTCGCTCTGATATTCTTGTAAAGATACTATCCTTGTAGAAAATGTTGCTTCGTTGAATGTTTGACTATGACTCTTCCTGGTATCCTTGTGAAGCATGCTGACTAGATTCCTGGTATTCTTGTAAAGCATGCTGGATCGTTGTGGTTCTGGCTTGGATTCCTAGTGAAGAATGTTGACTTGTGCAAGACTTAGAGTTGACTCCGCTGGTATCCTTGTGACGCATGACGGCTCGTTCTGGCTTAGATTCCTAGTATCCTCGTGAAGCCCGTTGACTTGTGCAAAACTTAGAGTAGACTCCGCTTCGACGACTCTTCGTAGCTGTGACATAGACTTCTGGTTGTAGACTCCGCTAGTATCTTTGTAATTTCGACGTAGACTCTTGGTATCCTTGCGAAAGACGTTGATTTTTTTCTGGCTTAATGTAGACTCCGCTGGTATCCTTGCAGCTCTGACGTAGACTTCTGGTATATTTGGGGAAGGATGTTCACTGGCTGTACTTCGACTTTGATTTCTGGTATCCTTGATACGGATGTTCACTGACTGTAGTTCGACTTTGATTCCTGGTAGCTAGACTTTGATTCCTGGTATCTTTGGTATCTTTGGGAAGGATGTTCACTGGCTGTAGCTAGACCTAGAGTCCTGGTATCCTTGATGACTGACTGATGATGACTGACTGTAGTTCGACTTTGATTCCTGGCTGTAGCTAGACTTTGATTTCTGGTATCCTTGGGAAGGATGTTCACTCTCTGATGGTTGGGTCTTGGTATCCTTGTAACTTAGGCTGCTGTTATTCTTGAGAAGCATGTTCACTGGCTGATGGTTGGGGCTTTGTATCCTTGTATCAGGCTGCTGTTGTCCTTGAGAAGGATATTTACTGGTTAAAGATGCAATCTGGACTTTCTTGAATAGTGTAGACTTTGAGTTTAATAATAGGGGTCTTGGCTCTGCTAGTGTTACTATGACTGTGCTTCGGCGGAGTGAGTCTCGACGCACCAGCTTCGTCGAGCAATTACGACTGACGAAACTCTCCCATACCCCTTCTTTTAGTGTGATAGAAAAAAACAGAGATATTTTCTAGTCTACAGTATTTTATGATCCCTTTCTTATTTTCCATAATTATGTTTTCTCCAATGCTTTTGAGTAATATATACCTAAATGTATATATATATATATATTTTTTTTTTTTGGTGACTCTGCTGATATCCTGTTTAGCTCTGTCGGTTCAAAAAAAAATATATATATATTTATAACATGGTTTTGATTTTACCCAATTATGTCGTGACTCTGTCGATGCCTTTTTAAATAGTTGCTCCGTTCGCCTGTGCATTTGCTCTGCTTTCTTGTCTCTTTTATTCTTATAAAAATTCCGTTGCAATAATTTTTTATTTATTTTTTTTTTTTAATTTTTTAGGGTCAGCAGAATCATACGCTGTTTAGCTCTGTCGATATATAAAAAAATATATATATTTATCTGCCAGGAGGTTTTATTTCTACTGTATTCTGTCGTGACTCTATCGATGACTTTAGTGTGTTTCTAACTAGCTTAAGTTATACATACATATGAAAACTACATAGGAAAAGTACCGCAAGAATAAGAATAGAAAAGAGCTTGCACAAAACGAAGTGTTTCGTTCGCTCTGTGCAGCTGTACATTTTGGCGTTTGCTTTTGTCTTTACAGTGGGTCGATGGTGATTCATTTGCTCCCAGTAAGCGGACTCATCCAGAGAAGCTTACTTGCTTATTGCCGACATCAAGCACTGCTAATTTAACGGATGGTTTACATAGAATACCTATTTGAGTCTGAACCTTTGCACTCCTTACTTGGCCGTCTGCTGCGGTGGTCACGTCAATGACTCGTCCCTTTGTCTAAACGTTGCGGCTTTGGTTTCATCTACTGGTATTACGATGTCTCCCTTCACAATAGGCTTGACCCTTTGATGCCATTTGCTTCTCTCTTTGACTTATAGAATCCAGAACTGTTTGGCGAACATCTCGCTCTGGAGCAAAGTCCATTTATAGTCGACCTCATCGGCATTGCAGAAAGGCTTTTCGCCACTAGATGACCCAAGCAGTAGGTGATTCGGCGTTATAGCTTCTTGGTCCTCGTGGTCGAGGGATACATATGTTAACGGTCTAGAGTTGACCGTCATTTCCACCTCCATCATTGAAGTAAGAAGGCTTTCGTCTGTGAACTTTTGATTTGGAATAATGTGATACAACAGTCATTTGATAGAGTGCACCAAACGCTCCCAGGCGCCACCTATGTGTGGATGCGAGGGTGGGTTAAAGAACCAGGCAATTCGTCGTTTTGCCAATTGGTGATGCATCTCGGTGTCTGCTAGCTTCTCTCTCAGAAAGGCATCGGTTCCTCGGAAGTTGGCGCCCTAATCACTGTAGACTTCTTTTGGTGTCCCGCGACGTGCAATGTGACGCCGCAAACCCATTTGTGCTGAGACTATATGCTCCACTCGCAGACGTGTATCGACACTTGATTTGCGGATCTTGTTGGTCAACTACTTGTTGTAGACCAACCAAAGGGCAAGTGCTCTGCTTAGTCGGTTCCAGTTGGAGAAATATTCGTAGTTGATTTTTGCATTTTCCTTCCGCATGTAAAGAAAACGAGGGCGCAGTTCCTCGGTAACTGCGTCTCCTGTGGCGATCCTGCCCGGCCATGTCGCCGGAGGTGACTTGAGAAAATCGGGTCCCTTGAACCATTTCTTATACGCCTCAGACGTATGTTGGCTTTTAGTAGCAACATCTGCCACATTAAGTTTGCTCGGCACCCATCTCCAGTCGTTGATGTTTGTAAGCTCCGAAATTTCTGCTCTCCTGAACATTACATACTGTTGATACCTTCGGGGATCTCCGTTCAGCCACCAGTATGTTTTTCGAGTCCTTCCATAGATGGCATTTCTGAATGTCCAGCTCATGTTGCAAAACATTGTTGCGCATAAGCCTTGCGCCTGTCACCACTGCTTGCAACTCTAATTCTGGCAATGCAATGGTGCCATTTTAGATTTAGCTGAAGCGATACTCGAAAGTGTATTGGTATTGTGCTCGATTCTAAAGTATGTCACAGCGGCAAAAGCGTCTTTTCCGGCGTCTACGAATACGTGGAGTTGAACTTGGCAATCTGCTCTCCACTGTTTAAAAAAGCATCTTGGAATTCGTACTTCGGCTATTAAAGGAAGAAATTATAGCCACCTCCGCCACAGAACATTGAGATCTGCTGACAGATCTTCGTCCCAATCGATTATTGACCGCCACACTTGCTGGAGTAGGCTTTTGAGGTACATGATAATACAAGATACGAAGCCCATTGGATCGAAGACTGACATCAAAACTTGTAGAATTTCTCTTTTGGTTGGCACAACATCGGTGGTTATTATGTGCTGCATAAGATGCACGACCTTTAAGGCATATTCCGAATGTAAGCATCGGGCCCTTTCATCAAAAAATCGTTGAGAGCTACGCCAAATGATTTGGCTGCGGCGTCCCACACTAATCTCACTCTATCCGGTTTGTGTGGGTTACGTACGGTGAATATGGGCAAATGCCATACACCGTCCTGTTTCTGCAGCAATTCGTGGACATCCAACTTCTTGGCATATCCCTTGTAGATGAGGTTGTGTATTTGTTGGTCCAACTCTGCAGCTAGCTGGGGATCGCTTTCCATTTTTCTGCGGAGACACAATAGCCTTCTTTTTTCTGTAAGAAAACTGTCAGGAAGACGCCGATTATCATGTTTCCACAGTAATCCTAAGGTGTAATTTCGAGCCTTATAGGTTATTGTGTGTTCCAAAATCTGCAATGATCTCTGTTCCTCAGGACATTTGGTTAGCTTTGGCGAAACGTTTTCCTCCGTCAGCATGTTTTGTTTGACCATTTCATGCAGATCCTGGTCGCAGTAGCATCTATGGATGTTTAGCTTGTTACGGCCTTGCCACGATCCACCAAATATGGTCCATCCAAACCTCGTCTTTGCAGCAATGGGTTGCTGCCACTTGCCTTCGCGCACCTTTTGCGCAGCAATGAGATTTGGATTGTTGAAGCCGATTATATTATATCATTTAATTATATTCACATATTGTGAAGAATCACAAATTCATGTTTTTATTTTTCTCATTCATTAATATATATATACAAGCAAACCCTCCAAATGAATATGCTCTACTTAGTGAAGGGCATTAGTTCAACATTAGGTTACCGTTTCTAGCAAGAGAGAGCAATTATTTTCTATTTCATCATTAGGTTACAGTTTCTAACAAGAGAGCAATTATTTTCTATTTCCTTTTTTTCTCTCAGTCGGTGTCCGCATAGCTAAGCTAAGACGTTTGGTCACGTACGCCAAAAGCTCGTAGGATAACGGTGATCCATCAGTAGCCAATCAAAACGCGCCACGCATTTCCGCAGCTGCGTCGAAAGCTTAGAATGTTAATAACTAGGGCAAAGGCAAGGGTTAGAAATAATGGCAAGATGACTTAGTTTCTGGCCGCCGGAGAGTTAACATGTAAAAATAGAAATTATCGGCAAGTGAAAAATCAAATCATACAGAGAGTGAAAAACAAGAACAAAACAATTGAACACATGGAAGTCAAAGACTCAGTGACAGTGGTACAAAAGCAAAGACAGTGTAAATCAAATCGAAGAAAATAATAAAATTAAGGAAAAGCCATTACCTTTAGCACCGCCAAGCGTGGGCAAATTATATTCGGGTGAGTCGGCCTTGAGGCCACGTTACTAACCCTTTATCCCTGTTGTTTTCATAGGCAGTGTGATATTAGGTAGAATTGGCAATAAAACAAAAAATGGAAATACATGAATTAGAAATAAAAATTATAATCGAGCATTGACCCTTGTCTTTATTTCTTTAATTCTTATCCCTCCCCCTTTTTCTCTCTATTTTATTGTGACGTCCTAGTAATGTGTTAAGTGTTGTTTAAATAACCTATGTTGTGTTTCCATGGTACAGTTGGCAGTATGTCGACCAGCAGCCATTTCAGTGTCCGGGTAATACCCTAACTGAAATGTTGTTGGTCGTACATTCGCCGACATAGTGCCATTTAATATTATTCGACATCCGGGTAATACCCTAGTCGAAATAATATTAAATGCGCATGAACATGGAACCACTGTAGTGTAGTTCAGTGTGTAGCTAGTACAGTAGTCGTGATGTCATTTGGCTAGTATTTCAGTGTCCGGGTAATACCCTAACTGAAATATTACCAAATGTACATCCGACCACTTAGTGTCATTTAATATTGATTTCGGTGTCCGGGTAATACCCTAACCGAAATTATATTAAATGTACATGCCGTTGAATGTATTTTGCATCGTCAAAGTGTTTTCCATGGTACAGTCGGCAGCATGTCAACCAGCAACCATTTCAGTGTCCGGGTAATACACTAACTGAAATGGTGTTGGTTGTACATGCGCCGACTTAGTGCCATTTAATATTATTCGACATCCGGGTAATACCCTAGTCGAAGCAATATTAAATGCGCATGAACATGGAACCACTGTAATGTAGTTTTTATGTAGCACTTCAGTGTCCGGGTAATACCCTAACTGAAATGTTAACAACTGTGCATCTGACTACTTAGTGTCATTTAATATTTATTTCGGTGTCCGGGTAATACCCTAACCGAAATAATATTAAATGTACATGCCATAGTATGTGTGTATCTTCCCCTTGTACAGTGTTCACCTCCGCCACAGAACATTGAGATCTGCTGACAGATCTTCGTCCTAATCGATTTTTGAGCGCCACACTTGCTGGAGTAGGCTTTTGAGGTACATGATGATACAAGATACGAAGCCCATTGGATCGAAGACTGACATCAAAACTTGTAGAATTTCTCTTTTGGTTGGCACAACATCGGTGGTTATTATGTGCTGCATAAGATGCACGACCTTTAAGGCATATTCCGAATGTAAGCATCGGGCCCTTTCATCAAAAAATCGTTGAGAGCTACGCCAAATGATTTGGCTGCGGCGTCCCACACTAATCTCACTCTATCCGGTTTGTGTGGGTTACGTACGGTGAATATGGGCAAATGCCATACACCGTCCTGTTTCTGCAGCAATTCGTGGACATCCAACTTCTTGGCATATCCCTTATAGATGAGGTTGTGTATTTGTTGGTCCAACTCTGCAGCTAGCTGGGGATCGCTTTCCATTTTTCTGCGGAGACACAATAGCCTTCTTTTTTCTGTAAGAAAACTGTCAGGAAGACGCCGATTATCATGTTTCCACAGTAATCCTAAGGTGTAATTTCGAGCCTTATAGGTTATTGTGTGTTCCAAAATCTGCAATGATCTCTGTTCCTCAGGAGATTTAGTTAGCTTTGGCGAAACGTTTTCCTCCGTCAGCATGTTTTGTTTGACCATTTCATGCAGATCCTGGTCGCAGTGGCATCTATGGATGTTTAGCTTGTTACGGCCTTGCCACGATCCACCAAATATGGTCCATCCAAACCTCGTCTTTGCAGCAATGGGTTGCTGCCACTTGCCTTCGCGCACCTTTTGCGCAGCAATGAGATTTGGATTGTTGAAGCCGATGATCATTTTTGGAACTATGTTTATATAGCTCGGTAATGGCAGATTTCTGAGATGTGGATATTTGCTTTTTATTTGATCCGCCATCATCGACTCTGCAGACAGGCCAAGGGAATTGACAGTATAAACGTCGTTTAATTTAAAAAGTTTATTACGTTGACCCTGTTTGGAGATTTTTTAAATTCAGCAGCTTGGATTGCGGCTCCTCTCTTCTGACATTTCTGGTCCAGCTGATACATAGTGGACTGGGAGCGCCCTTCTCTCCCAGCTCTTTGGCTAGACTTTCTTCTAGAAATGTTAAAGTCGAACCATCATCCATGAACGCGTAGACATCAATTGACTTTGATTTGGAACGATTCTGAAAAAACTTTCTAGAGTGTTAGCTGATGACTTACGATGATTACATAAGACACTCGTCGTCGCTTCGTTATGGAGAAGACTGTGGTGCTTTGCCCTGGAGCCGGTTATATTGCACAATGTTTGTCTCCAACACACTCCTTTATGACCCTTCATGCACTGGGACTCTGTCGATGGGACTCTGTCGATGACTTTAGGATAGTTCTACCGTTACCCTTGGCCGAAATAATATAATTTATATAATTTATAAATTTTTTCCCAATGGTATCAATATATCAAATAAAAATTAACCAATTACATTATATTATAATATGATCGCATTATATTATATCATTTAATTATATTCACATATTGTGAAGAATCACAAATTCATGTTTTTATTTTTCTCATTCATTAATATATATATACAAGCAAACCCTCCAAATGAATATGCTCTACTTATTGAAGGGCATTAGTTCAACATTAGGTTACCGTTTCTAGCAAGAGAGAGCAATTATTTTCTATTTCATCATTAGGTTACAGTTTCTAACAAGAGAGCAATTATTTTCTATTTCCTTTTTTTCTCTCGGTGATCCATCAGTAGCCAATCAAAACGCGCCACGCATTTCCGCAGCTGCGTCGAAAGCTTAGAATGTTAATAACTAGGGCAAAGGCAAGGGTTAGAAATAATGGCAAGATGACTTAGTTTCTGGCCGCCGGAGAGTTAACATGTAAAAATAGAAATTATCGGCAAGTGAAAAATCAAATCATACAGAGAGTGAAAAACAAGAACAAAACAATTGAACACATGGAAGTCAAAGACTCAGTGACAGTGGTACAAAAGCAAAGACAGTGTAAATCAAATCGAAGAAAATAATAAAATTAAGGAAAAGCCATTACCTTTAGCACCGCCAAGCGTGGGCAAATTATATTCGGGTGAGTCGGCCTTGAGGCCACGTTACTAACCCTTTATCCCTGTTGTTTTCATAGGCAGTGTGATATTAGGTAGAATTGGCAATAAAACAAAAAATGGAAATACATGAATTAGAAATAAAAATTATAATCGAGCATTGACCCTTGTCTTTATTTCTTTAATTCTTATCCCTCCCCCTTTTTCTCTCTATTTTATTGTGACGTCCTAGTAATGTGTTAAGTGTTGTTTAAATAACCTATGTTGTGTTTCCATGGTACAGTTGGCAGTATGTCGACCAGCAGCCATTTCAGTGTCCGGGTAATACCCTAACTGAAATGTTGTTGGTCGTACATTCGCCGACTTAGTGCCATTTAATATTATTCGACATCCGGGTAATACCCTAGTCGAAGCAATATTAAATGCGCATGAACATGGAACCACTGTAATGTAGTTTTTATGTAGCACAGTGGTCATGATGCCATTTGTTTAGCATTTCAGTGTCCGGGTAATACCCTAACTGAAATGTTAACAACTGTGCATCTGACTACTTAGTGTCATTTAATATTTATTTCGGTGTCCGGGTAATACCCTAACCGAAATAATATTAAATGTACATGCCATAGTATGTGTGTATCTTCCCCTTTGTACAGTGTCCATCCCAAATGAGCGTCCTTAACATTAATTGTTTAACTTTGTGTCTTTTTGTTATGTCAAATAAATAATTATTCCCCACATTTGTCTAGGTTAATTTAAAGTCCAGAGGTCTCGAGATTTACTTATAAATTTTCTGTAAGTAAAGGCCCTGGATAGAGTGAGATTTGTACCCAGGCTGAAAAACTTCCTTACAGATGGCGCCCGAGCAGGGACCTCGAGAAAGATTTTAAATTAATTAGGTAAGCTTAGTGTAGGGATTAATTTTGTGGATTAAAACCCCACCATATTTATTTGCCCTTCTCATATTATTCATATTATCTGAAAAATTTTATTGCTACCCTATAATATCGAAAAAAAAATTAACCAATTATATTGTATGATCGCATTATATTATATCATTTAATTACATTCGCATGTAAAATATATTTTTGGGGATTTTCTTTATTGGTGCAATATATATGATGGAAAAAAAAATTTTTATAAATAATTCAATTTTTGCCAAGGGTAACGGTAGGACTACCTTAGAGTCATCGACAGAGTCGCAGCGACAGAGTCACGACAGAATTCAGTGGAACCAAAACCACGTGGCAGAAATACATATGTATATATTTTTATTTTTTTTATAATCGACAGAGCTAAACAGGGTATCAGCAGAGTCACCATAAAAAAAAAAAATATATATATATGTATATATTTGAATTTTTATAAGAACGAAAGAGACAAGCGAGTATAGAAAATACAACAGGCAAACGGTAGAACTTTTAAAAAAAAAGTCATCGACAGAGTCCCAGCGACAGAGTCACGACAGAATACAGTAGAACTAAAACCTAGCGGCAGAAATATTTTTTTTTATATATCGACAGAGCTACAGCAGCAGAGTCACCATAGAGAAAAAAAAAAAATAATATACATACATACAACAGAGTCTAAGTACAATAGAAGAAAGGCAGAAGAGATAAAGATAAAGTATAGGAGATAAAAAAAAAAAAAAAATATTACCGCTTGTTTTCTATCACACTTTATTCCTATGAGAAGGGGGTATGAGGGTGTTTCGTTGGTTCTCTTTGGTCGACGTAGCCGCAACGGGATCTTTTGGATGTTCACTCCTATGAAGCGGAGACTGCGACGCTAGCAGAGCAGAGGCTTTGAAGATAAAATCATGGTACCAATGCATACTGGAAAGGTAGTCAACATCGAACCGTCAGAGAGTCATTATCCAATCGTCAAGAAGTCAACATCGAACCGTGAGAGAGTCAACATAAAACCTTCACGGAGTCAACATCCAGCCGTCAAGGACTACAGCCGTCTAAATTCCAAGGATAACAGGACTCTTAGCTACCAGCATATCAAGGACCCAGCCAGTGAATATCCTTTTCCAAGGACAACAGTAGTCAAGATTTACTAGCATACAAAGGAATCAACAGTGAACGTCCTGTTCAAAGGATAGCAACAGCCTAAGTTACACGGAATATAAGCGCAGCCTATACTAAGCAACTAAGAATACAACGAAGACACAAAGACCCACTACCAGAGAAAACAACGTCAACCACAAGGATATTATATTAAACAGGATATCAGAAGAAAACATTTGTAACCAGTGAAAGAAAAAAAAAAAAAAAAAAAAAAATTATTTAACCCGGCCAGCATAAATAAAAAAAAAAAATAAACTAGTGAACAAAAAAAAAAAAAAAAAAAAATAATTAATCCAGCAAAGAAAAAAAAATCTAAATTAAAATAAATAAAACAAAATAAATAAATTTCCATTGGTAATAATTATAATCTGAAGTTACAGCCAAGTCAAAACCGAGTTCACAAGGACGAAATTCAAACTAGTTCAGCAGTACGCAGTATACCAGCCACAAAGGATACAAGAGTAAATAGCAACAGTCAAACTAAACAGAAGTCATCAGTGCAAACATGGGAGTAAAATGGATCAGCTACAGACGCAAGAACGAATTGGAAAATTTGTTCACCGAGTTCGGTCTACCTTCAGGTGGCACTGTAGAGGAGATGCGCAGTCGGTTTGCTAACTTCGCATCTCGGGAGGATCATCTAACAGAAGTACTCGCCCGCTTAACCGAACTGGAAACTCAATATGGACAAGCAGCCACCAACGACCGCACACTAGATGTGAAGCCACGCTCACGATCTACCTCCCCTGCACGGCTGATTGAAGAATATCCAGAGGATACAGAGGTAGATGCAGCCCGCAATCATTTAATTCCGACACTGCCACTGGTGTCCAATACACCTTCGACTGGAAACGCCCAATTTTCTCTAGAAATCCCAAGACGAGCAACATCAGGAAACACAGACAATGCAGGATATGCCGCCATCGCCGAAAAGGTGTCCAAGTGGGGCGTGTCCTTCGATGGTTCAACGGATCCATTGTACTTCTTGGAGAAAATAGAGACTCGAGCTGCCACGTACAGGATTAACCTGGAATCACTGCCACGTATGATGTCACTTTTACTCTCAGGCAAAGCGGAAGGATGGTGGCAGATTTGCGATCTACTGGAGGCCAACTGGACAACATTTAAGCATGGATTCTTAGAGTTTTTCTTACCGCCAAGGTATTTTGAACGACTCGAGGATGCCATCCGGACCCGACGCCAAAAGGCCGGAGAACCCTTCAAACAATACTTAGTCGAGCTGCGCCTAATGATGAAAAGGGCCAACTACTCTTCGGACCAAGAACTAGATAGAATATACGATAACCTGCACCCGGAGTATCAGCTATATACAAGACGCATCGATTTCAAGGATCTAGCTGAGCTGACGAAGCTGGTTGTGAACTTTGAAATTATTCAAAGTGAGAACAACTATTCTCATCCCGAGACTGGATTTAGACGTCCACCAATCGCCGTTTTCCCAGCGTCAACTAGTTCATACACCGGAGAAAACAGATTTCACAATCCTGAGATGTTGCAAACTACAAGGAAAACCAACACGTTGGAGAATGATAGCATGATTCCAAAGTTATCTGATTATCTGACCGATTTCCTAAAAGGGATTGGAGCTACCATTCGCTGCGGACATAATTATATACTACTCAAGTCACCAACAGTGCATTGGAAGGAGCCTATCTCTCATTCGATCATCGTCAACACTCCCGAGGAAAGTTCTACGAAGCTCATAGCCGGACATCCTACTCAGACACAGAAGAACAACTCTCAAGCGTCCGCACCGAAGTTACCCAAGCACAGCCACAGCCTTCATGCCCAAGTCTTACCCTCACCACAAGAGGATGCAATCAGAAGCCCCACCGAGAAGCCAATGCAACGAGAACCAGCCCAAGCCTCGCCAGTTTTAGGCCAACTAGAAGCACCACAGAATGGCATCGAAGTTTCTACACGTATATCCAACGAAGACCAGAACTCAGAAGACGAAGTTATATCCAGATTCCTAGAAACAGAGTTACCAAAGTTTGAGATGCTACAAGGAATATCTCACATTGCAGAACATGTCATCACGATGAAAGACGATCGACCAATCAAGCAACATTATTACCCAAGAAATCCGGCCCAGCAACAAATAATCAATGACACAGTGGATCAATTACTCAAAGAAGGTCAGATCGAGCCCTCCAAAAGCCCACACGCGCGCCTATTGTCCTCGTTGGAAAGAAGACAGGGGATACTCGCATGTGCATCGACTTTAGACAGCTCAACGCTCAGTCTATACGGGATGCATACCCGCTGCCAAGAATCAATCATATCCTGGAGAGACTTAGAGGTGCCAAGTATATTTCAACCTTGGATCTCAAAAGCCGTTATTGGCAGATCCCTCTGGCCAAGAATAGCCGAATCGCATTCACTGTTCCAGGACGAGGCTTATTTCATCAAGAAGTCTTTTGACGTCTAAGAGTAGCCAACTTAAGAATCAACCAAGCGAAGTGCAAGTTCTTTAGACGACGTCTTCAGTTCCTTGGACATGTCATCAGCGAGCATGGTATACATACGGATCCCGAGAAGATAGCAGCAGTAAAAAGAATTATCACCGCCCACCAATGTGCGTCAACTTCGCCGATGTCTAGGCATCGCCTCATGGTACCGCAGATTTGTCTCAGACTTTGCCAATGTGGTCCAACCGATGACTTCACTACTCAAGAAGAACACCAAATGGTACTGGGATACAAAACAGCAACAAGCATTCGAAGAACTAAAAGCCAGGTTAACCTCAGCACCCGTCTTGGCTTGTCCCGATTTTCGGGAAAATTCTCATTATAAACAGACGCCAGCGCCTATGGACTCGGAGCGGTCCTCACTCAACGATTGGAAGGAGCAGAACGACTCATCGCTTATGCTAGCAGAAGATTACTACCAGCCGAAGAAAATTACTCTGCCACGGAAAAGGAATGCCTTGCCATAGTTTGTGCAATCAGGAAAATGCGCGGATACTTAGAAGGATATCGCTTCGATGTAGTAACAGACCATCTAGCATTAAAATGGTTGAACTCCATCGACAACCCTACTGGACGAATTGCCCGTTGGGCACTGGAGTTACAGCAGTTCGAGTTTGACATTCACTATCGCCGAGGAAAACTAAACGTTGTTGCCGATGCCCTCTCCCGACAGCCTCTAGCAGTACTACATATAGCACAGGATACTACGCCTCAATGAAACTGGTGGATGACGTTGAAGAACCAATTGGAAAAACACCCCGAACAGATGCCAGACTATTTGTACGAAAGAAGTCAAATTTATCGTGGGATGAATCATTACCCAGATGACGAAAACCCAATACCCTGGAAACCTTGCGTGGCCAAAGACTATAAGAAACGAGTTCTACGCGAGTGCCATGACGACCCTACAGCAGGCCATCTAGGAATAAGGAAGACGACTCTACGGGTAGCTCAACGCTACTATTGGCCTGGTTATTTTCGAGATGTTAATCATCATGTGAGGAACTGCCTCCCATGCCAGAAGTACAAGGTGGAACAAAATAAGCCGGCCGGAAAAATGCTTACGAGGCAAGTAAAAGAACCTTTTAACCTCGTCTCAGCAGACTTTGTAGGTCCACTTCCCCGATCAAAGCAAGGCCACACGATGTTACTAGTCTTCTTGGATAACTATAGCAGATGGATCGAACTAGTTTCACTCTACAGCAGCTACAGCAGCGACGCTACATTAAGCATTTCGGGAAAGAATTATCGGACGATTCGGCGCCCCACACTCATTAGTATGTGACAACGGAACTCAGTTTACTAGCAAGGACTTCAAAGCATTCTGCGAAAATTACACACCACGCCAAAACCCAACGGAACGGGCAAACCGCACAGTCAAGACGATCATAGCACAGTATCTCGAATCGGGCCAGTCTACATGGGACCAACTACTACCAGAAATTACCTTGGCCATAAACTCGAGTGTCTCAGACACTACAGGATACAGTCCAGCCTTTCTCGTACTAGGCAAAGAACCTCGTCTCCCTGGGGCGTTATATGACGCCGTAACTCCTGGAACAGGATCTACACCTTAGTCTCCGGATAGCAGAATCAAACGAATGGTCGACGTTCACAAGATAGCACAAGGAAACATTCAGAAAGCGTCGCAGGATCAGAGCCGCTACTACAACCTTAGACACAGAGCTTGGCGACCCATCATCGGGTCACTCGTCCTATTACGAAGACATCATCTATCCAAAGCCTCCGAGGGATTTGCTGCCAAATTGGCACCGAAGTTCGAAGGCCCGTTCAAGGTAAAATTCTTTATTTCCAGGAACATCGTCCGCCTCCAAGATGCACACGGAAGATCTTGCCGCACAGCCAGTGTCAGCGACTTGAAATCATAGCAACAAGAGAATCCGAATCCAGAGAATACGAGCCAAGAGAATCCGAATCCAGAGAATCCGAGACAAGAGACTCCGAACCGAGAGAACCCGAATCCAGAGAATCCGAGCCGAGAGAAGCCGAACCCAGAGAAGCCGAACCAAGAGAATCCGAGCCGAGAGAATTCATAGAAGACACACAAGACAACCGCAGAGCCAGACCTAGCGAAAAGACTTCACAGGGGCCACTTGGTGGAGATTTCGATCTCCCAACGTCCCTGCCCTCCTAAAGGGGGATCTCTGTTCGTAAGACTAAACCGCTGAACACTACGTATATCTTACCTTAGTTATCTTAGTTGTAATATTAATTTTTAAGTTTATCACATGTTTGTAAATCACACTATTAGGCAGGCAAAGTTAGGTAGTTTGCAGTTCGTTCCTTTCAAAATCAGGCATATGAACTAATTCCCTTCATTAGAATGTCATCCACCAGCACACTTTTGACCGGGCTAGAGACGACGAGGAAGATGTGCCATGGGATGGACGCTTTTCCCATTACCGCGGGAATATCCCCCCCCCCTCTTCATCAGAGTCATGACGACGACTACGAGGTTTACCGAAGTTACCTTAGCAGCCCTTACTCGCCCCTGGGAATCCTTCCTAGCCCGCCCTGCGAGAGTCCTCCGTCACACATTTAAGTGGACATAGAAACCGGAGAAAGAATTTATTTAACTAGACCTAGCCCGTCTTGGAGCACTGAAACCCACGAGCATCCTTATGACCCGGTGGGCTCAGAGAGTTCAACGACGCCCCCATACCATGGCGCCTTCGAACGTGCGCGAAGTTATCCGTACTTCGAAGATGTCTCGATGGACGCCCCTACTGAAGCAGAGGAGAACGACGCCACGGTTAATGTCGAGCCAACGGCCATCAGCGTACAACCCAGCTACTTCGCATCTCCACGAACGGATACTCCAGAAAGTGTAACGAGCAACGTAGAAGCCCCCACTGAATGGCGTGTAATGACGCCAAATCGTAGAAGCCCCCAGACATTGCTACAGAGGATCCAGACCCGTCCAGACCGGAACAAACCGTGCAGATTCCGATACAAAGAGGATGACTTGACCTATCGCGTCCGCATCATAGCCGGCGGGTGTATCACAGATTTTTCAACCTAAGTAAGGAGGGAGTGTTAAGAATCACAAATTCATGTTTTTATTTTTCTCATTCATTAATATATATATACAAGCAAACCCTCCAAATGAATATGCTCTACTTATTGAAGGGGATTAGTTCATCATTAGGTTACAGTTTCTAACAAGAGAGCAATTATTTTCTATTTCCTTTTTTTTAGTTTCTGGCCGCCGGAGAGTGAAAAACAAGAACAAAACAAGTGAACACATGGAAGTCAAAGACTCAGTGACAGTGGTACAAAAGCAAAGACAGTGTATATTAAATCGAAGAAAATAATAAAATTAAGGAAAAGCCATTACTTTTATCACCGCCAAGGTAGATTATGTAGATAAGGCAATAAAACAAAAAATGGAAATACATGAATTAGAAATAAAAATTATAATCGAGCATTGACCCTTGTCTTTATTTCTTTAATTCTTATCCCTCCCCCTTTTTCTCTCTATTTTATTGTGACGTCCTAGTAATGTGTTAAGTGTTGTTTAAATAACCTATGTTGTGTTTCCATGGTACAGTTGGCAGTATGTCGACCAGCAGCCATTTCAGTGTCCGGGTAATACCCTAACTGAAATGTTGTTGGTCGTACATTCGCCGACTTAGTGCCATTTAATATTATTCGACATCCGGGTAATACCCTAGTCGAAGCAATATTAAATGCGCATGAACATGGAACCACTGTAGTGTAGTTCAGTGTGTAGCTAGTACAGTAGTCGTGATGTCATTTGGCTAGTATTTCAGTGTCCGGGTAATACCCTAACTGAAATATTGCCAAATGTACATCCGACCACTTAGTGTTATTTAATATTGATTTCGGTGTCCGGGTAATACTCTAACCGAAATTATATTAAATGTACATGCAGTTGAATGTATTTTGCATCGTCAAAGTGTTTTCCATGGTACAGTCGGCAGCATGTCAACCAGCAACCATTTCAGTGTTCGGGTAATACCCTAACTGAAATGGTGTTGGTTGTACATGCGCCGACCTAGTGCCATTTAATATTATTCGACATCCGGGTAATACCCTAGTCGAAGCAATCACCAATATATAAAAACAAATTATCCTAAATAGTATTTTAAATGTGAATATAATTAAATGATATAATATTATGCGATCATATTATAATATAATGTAATTGGTTAATTTTTCCAATTCTCTACAACAAATTCACTATACACTATAGTGGACCAAATTAACAATAACTATTAGAAGACGCTTATTTGGGGTGAACACTGTACAATGGAAGAGATACACAACATGCATGCAATGGCATGTACATTTAATATTATTTCGGTTGGGGTATTACCCGGACACCGAAATAAATATTAAATGACACTGAGTAGTCGAATGCATAGTTGGTAATATTTCAGTTAAGGTATTACCCGGACGCTGAAATATTAACCAAATGGCATTGGCACGACCACTGTACTAACTACACATTGGACTGCATTACAGTGGTTCCATATTTATGCGCATTTAATATTGCTTCGACTAGGGTATGAGCCGGATGTCGAATAATATTAAATGGCACTAAGTCGGCACATGTACGCCCAGCACCATTTCAGTTAGCGTATTACCCGGACACTTAAATGGTTTCAGTTAGGGTCTTACCCGGACACTGAAATGGTTGCTGGTTGACATCATGCCAACTATACCATGGAAAACACTTTAACGACACAACATTTACTACTAGGTCATGCACTTTTAATATTATTTCGGTTATGGTATTACCCGGACACCGAAATTAATATTAAATGGCACTAAATCTACTTTCCACATCTAATACTGTTTCAGTTAGGGTATTACCCGGACACTGAAACAGGCATTAAACGCGGAAGGGTTGACTATTTGATCGACACTTAACACTTATAACTTGGACACCACAAACAAATGAATTTTTATTACTTTCTAACTTCACATGATTTCTCCTTATACCGTTCTTTTTGAACAACTATGCAAACTACCTAGTATCACACTATCCTAATGTAAGAGGGGAATAATGGGGTCGTATCATGGCCCTATATTGTGGTAGATATAATTATTTTTTTCTTGAGGTTTTCTTTAATCTTGTGAAATTTATTCTCGTATACTTTTATTCTTTCCTTGATTTTTCTTTTTGTTAACACTATTTGAATCTTTGTTTCACTGTCACTTTGTTTTTTTCTTTTCTTTGTTTTTACTCTGCACTGTCTGTATGTTGTGAACTTATCTCGACGATGGTCACAATCTAAGTGATCTTGTCTTGTCTTTCAAATCTAGCTCTTGCTTTAGTTTTCGAATTGTTCTAAGCTTTCGACGCGAGTACGAGGCGCGTTTTGATTGGCTGTTGACAAATAACCGTTATCCTATGAGCTTTAGGCGTACGTGACAAAACATCTTGACTTAGCTATGTTGGCGCCGACTGTACCGACGGCGTGGCGGTTGGTGCGTCGGCGTCGCTAACTATAGGAATGCGAAAGAGAGAAAAAAAGAAAAAGAAAACAATTGCTATCTGGCTAGATATTTTAATGCTCTTGTTAAACGATAACCTATTGATGAACCAATCCCCTTCAATAAATAGGGCATATTAATTCTGAGGGTTAGCTTAATGCTATTTATATAAATATAAGAAAATAACAAAACTTGTGATTCGTCTCACTACCAGCTTACTTCGCGGAGGCAAAAGAAATGGTTTTTCTCCCTGTAGTTGTAATGTGGACTAGGCCATTTTCTTCGTATCGGGACTTGCAAGGTTGTTTACGGTAGGGACTGGTCTGGATTCTGTGCTTTTATTCGCAGGGTATCACTCGGCTAAGAGTTGTTATCCGCCATTCGGCTTGGTCTTTTATGTTGGCTGTCGCTTCCTTCTGTACACCCTTTTGTGATGATATGAGGGGTCTCGGTGATTCGTTGTTGGGCGGCAGAGTAGCATTGTAGGTTGTGACCGAGGATCACTTCAGGGTCGGCAGTACTCCCCGTCCGTATTAATGACCTCGAGAACCATGTTTATTAGGTGCTGTGTTTCTGGCTGTGCATCTTGCTGGGTTATAGCCAGGGTTCCTTGTGCGGTTGCTATGGAAGTTACTTCGAGGGTGAACCTGGTACCTTTGACGATGGTGAAAATCGGTTAGGGTACGGTGATTGGAAGTATGCTTTTTCTTCGAAATCAGTGGTGATGGAGTTGGCACTGCCAATAGGGATCTGGTCATTCGCGAAGGGAATTGTTCTTATGCCTGAACTTTAAAATTAATATTACTACTAAGATAACTAATTACTACTAAGATAACTAATTACTACTAAGATAACTAATTACTACTAAGATAACTAAGATGAGATATACGTAGATGGATGCTAGGTTGCCTTGCGGGCAGAGACCCCCCTTTAAGAGGGCAGGGACGTTGAGAGATCGAAATCTCCAACAAGTGGCCCCTGTGAAATCTCTCCGCAAGGTTCTGCTCTTCGGTTGTCTTCTGAGGCATGGTTCTGCATGGCTTGGATTCTCTTGTTGATATGGCTTAAGATCGCTAACATTGGCTGTGCGACGGTATCTTCCATGTGCATCTTGGAGTAGGACGATGTTCCTGAAAGAAAAGTGTTTTACCTTGTAGGGATCTTTGAGTTTTTTGGCCGGCTTGGCGGCGAATCCCTCAGGGGCTTCGGACAAATGTTGTCTTCGTTGTACCCAAAAGGGTTAGGACTCTCTAAGTAACCGGTACTCTGCTCTAAAAAAACGATGCTTGGTTGCTCGATCATCCTTCTGATTGATTACATTCTCGGCGATGTGAGATATTCCTTGTATCTTTTGCAACTTGATTTCATACTCCTTGTCTTCATTACCATGCTGGTGACCTCGTATCCTTTTGAAGGACGTATCCTGTGACGACTTTCTGCGTGCTTGGCTAAGATTCTCCGAATAATGTCCATTGGGGCTTCGCTCTGATATTCTTGTAAAGATAGTATCCTTGTGAAAAATGTTGCCTCGTTGAACGTTTGACTATAACTCTTCCTGGTATTCTTGTGAAGCATGCTGACTAGATTCCTGGTGTTCTTGTAAAGCATGCTGGATCGTTGTGGTTCTGGCTTGGTTTCCTGGTGAAGAATGTTGACTTGTGCAAGACTTAGAGTTGACTCCGCTGGTATCCTTGGGACGCATGATGGCTCGTTCTGGCTTAGATTCCTAGTATCCTCGTGACTTTTGGTATGTAGACTCTGCTGGTATCCTTGTGAATTTGGCATAGACTTCTGGTTGTAGACTCCGCTAGTATCTTTGTATCTTGGTATCCTTGCGAAAGACGTTGATTTGTTTCTGGCTTGATGTAGACTCCGCTGTTATCCTTTGACTTCTAGTATCCTTGGAGAAGGACTTTAACTCGTTCCTGGTTTAATGTAGACTCCGCTGGTATCTTTGTAGCATTGACTTCGACTTCTGGTGTATTTAGAAGAGGGCGTTCACTCGCTGTAGTTCGACTTTGATTCCTGGTATCCTTGAATGGGATGTTCACTGGCTGTAGTTCGACTTCGATTCGTGGTATCGTTGTAACTGCGGATGCTGCTGTTCTCCTGGAGAAGGATGTTCACTCGCTGTAGCTAGACTTTGACTCCTGGTATCCTTGGGAAGGATGTTCACTCGCTGTAGCTAGACTTTGGCTCTTGGTATCCTTGGTAATATAATATACTTGTGGTTGACGTCTGGTTGTGGGACTTTGTTTCTTCGTTGTATTCTTGGTTGCTTGGTGTAGGCTTTGCTGATATCGTTGTAACTTAAGCTGTTTCTATCCTTTGAACAGGATGTTCACTGTTGATTCCTTTGTATGTAAATCTTGACTGATGTTGTCCTTGAAAAAGGATATTCACTGGCTGGTGTCCTGTTATCCTTTGTTATCCTTGGAATTTTGACTGCTGTGGTCCTCGGCGGCTGGATGTGAACTCCTTGAAGGTTGGATGTTGACTCTCCGAAGGTTGGATATTGACTCCCTGACGGTTGGACAGTGACTCTCTTCCCAGTATGCATTGGTACCATGATTTTATCTTCGAAGCCTCTGCTCTGCTAGCGTCGCAGTCTCCGCCGCTTCATAGGATTGAGCATCCAAAAGATCCCGTTGCGGCTACGTCTACCAAAGAGAACCAACGAGACTCTTTCATACCACCTTCTCATAGGAGTAAAGTGTGATAGAAAACGAAAGGGGATAACTTTTTTTTTCTAATCTCCTATGCCTTATCTTTCCTGCCTTTCTCCTCTTTTACTTAGACTCTGTTATACTTATGTATATTTCTTTCTATGGTGACTCTGTCGCTGAGACTCTGTCGATGACTTTAAAATAGTTCTACCGTTACTTTGTGCAAATTTTTCAGCTTGTTTTATGTTTCTTTTATTCCTATAAAAATTCCGTTACATATATTTTTTTTTCTATGATGACTCTGCTGATACCCTGTTTAGCTCTGTCGTTATTAAAAAAAATATAATTGCACGTGGTTTTGGTTCTACTGAAATCTGTCGGGACTCTGTCGCTGGGACTGTCGATGACTTTAAAATAGTTCTACCGTTCATTTGTGAAATTTTCTATGCTTGCTTGTCTCTTTTGCTTGTATAGAAATTCCGTTGCATATATATTTTTTTCTCATGGTGACTTTGCTGATACACTGTTTAGCTCTGTCGATATGTAAAAAAAAATATATATATCTGCCGCGAGGTTTTGGTTCTATTGAATTCTGTCGTGACTCTGTCGCTGGGTCTCTGTCGATGACTTTTTAAAAGTTCTACCGTTTGCCTGTTGAATTTTCTATACTCGCTTGTTTCTTTCGTTCTTATAAAAATTCAAATATATACATATACTACAAACCCGGCAGACTTCGTACTGCCTCATCGATAAATTTTAAATTTGATATTCACAGACACACACTGTTAAAATACAGTCTGTTAATTAATTTAAAGCTTTCTCATAAACTATATTTTTATACATTTGCAAAAAAGGTATATTAATTTTGGTCAGAAGTTTGCAACGCATAGAAGGAAGCATCTCCGACTATATAAAGTATATATATTCTTGATCAGCACGATGAGCTGAGTTCATTTAGCCCTGTCCGTATGTCCGTCTGTCTGTCTGTCCGTCCGTCCATCTGTCCGTCTGCCTGGATCAACGCAATCTTCTCCGAGACCCTTAAAGCTACAGTGCTGAAATTTTGCACCTAGGCTTCTTTTTGCTGCAGGCATTGTATATCTCGGAATCATTCCGATCGGATGACTATATCATATAGCTCCCAAAGGAACGATCGGTCGTGAATAAGCTTTAACCTCAATAACTTTGTTGTTTTCCAACGAAATATAATAAAGCCGGTATTTGTGAGTTTTATATACTTCTTAACATATCCACCAAGTTTTATCAAAAGCGGTTGACTATATCATATACCTCCCATAGGAACCATCGGTCATGAATATGGATTTCGAGCAATAACTTGGTTGTTTTAAAAGCGATTATAACTAAATTTGGTATTTATAAGTTTTATATACTTTCTGAAAAGTTTTATCGGAATCGGGGCACTATATCATGTAGCTTCCATAGGAACGATCGGCCAAAAAAAAAATTTTTTTACTCGTAAGTTTTTTTTCTTGGAGCCACGGGCAAGATTGGTTTTATATACTTTCTTATAATTCTGGTAATTTATATGTAATTGATAAGAACAGTTTGCAAAGGTATCCGAACGTCGGCGTGGCTGAGGTTAGCCCATCCTTCTAGTTAGTTTTGTTTTGTGGTGCGTAAATAAACAAAGAAGACGGTTTTCCGACGGGCGAACACGCGACTTTGGAATCATCGGTATCCGCGGGATCAAGACATCCTCTCCTTTGTATTTTCCTTTTATGATTGTCGCCTCAATGACGTTATTCATCAGTCTTTTCACAGCCAGTCTTGTTCCATTTCATAGTCGAGGTTGATTAATGTTACGCAGCATGATGACAACTGATCCTACTTTTAACTGCAAATTGTGAGGTGGTAATCCAAGCAATTCCAGTGAATTTAAGAACTCAGTGGGATAGTTAATTACGTCATCCTGGTTCATTACGGAGAATCAGCCGTTCTCGAGTTTTAGTGAGACCAACGAACAGCAACTTATTTTTATACATATATATAGAAATAAGAGATATAGAGATATAAATATATGTATATAATATATAATATAACTAGAGACCCGGCAGACTTCGTACTGCCTCATCGTTAAATTTTGAATTTGATATTCACAGACACACACTGTTAAAATACAGTCTGTTAATTAATTTAAAGCTTTCTCATAAACTATAGTTTTAGTTTTGTTTTGTGGTGCGTAAATAAACAAAGAAGACGGTTTTCCGACGCGCGAACACGCGACGTATAATTGTCCATGCGCGAAACAGGGAAACTCCAAGTTGATTCCACAAACTTCTAACGACTGTCCTTGCGATTTATTTATGGTCATCGCAAAGGCCAGACGTACTGGAAATTGTAAGCGTTTAAAATCGATTGGTAAGTCCGTTGGAATCATCGGTATCCGCGGGATCAAGACATCCTCTCCTTTGTATTTTCCTTTTATGATTGACGCCTCAATGACGTTATTCATCAGTCTTTTCACAGCCAGTCTTGTTCCATTGCATTCTGAATGGTCACATTAAGATCCTCGAAATCTTTATTTTTCGCTGTTAATATTGCTCGTTCACCCAGCTAATTATGGTTTTTGAACTTTTGCGCTATATCTGGGAAAACTCGCTGAATAAGCTCCACTTTTGAGTCTGTGATGTGACAGAAATCTGTAGGTAATGTGATGAATCCGTTCGAGGTGTCCACTGCAACTTTATTATTTCCAATGTCTAACAACTGCTTCGCAAACACATTTGCAGTTTCATCTTCTTGAAAAAATACTCGCATGTTAGTTGTTAAGTGGAGTGTCTTTAAGTACTGCCACAAATTTGATGATTTTAGGCATGCATTTAGTTCATCAACAACAGTTGATCGGGGAATAACTGGAAGAGTCTGACGAAAATCACCTGACAACAGAATCATGGCCCCACCGAAAATATTTTGGTTGTCACGAAGATCTTTCAACGTTCTGTCCAGTGCCTCCAGTGACCTCTTATGGGCCTTTGTGCATTCATCCCAAACAATCAATTTGCATACCTGTAGGATCTTGGCCATTGCGCTATTTTTGGCAATGTTGCAAATTGGTGTTTCGGTGATTTGCATGGTTAGTGGTAATTTCAAGGCAGAATGTGCAGTTCGCCCGCCTTCTAGCAGAGTTGCACCTATTCCAGATGAAGCCAACGCTAGAGCAACATCATTTCGCGATCTGATCCTAGCCCAAAGCAATGAAATTAAAAACGTTTTTCCGGTTCCCCCGGGAGCATCAAGGAAATAAATTCCACCAGATCCACTGTTCACAGCTTCTATCAAAGTGTCGTACGCAATTCTTGGTTATTGAAGTTTTGCGCTATATCTGCAAAAACTCGCTGAATTTTAAGTCTGTGATGTGACAGAAATCTGTAGGTAATGTGATGAATCCGGTCGAGGTGTAAGAGTCTGACGAAAATCACCTGACAACAGAATAATAGCCCCACCGAAAATATTTTGGTTGTCACGAAGAAAAATGCTTTGAGGATTTTCCTGGCAATTATTCGAATTTTTCTTACCTTTTAATTATTCCCTAGACCTCGACGAATAATTCAAGACCAAGAATAGATAAATCCGTTCAGCCTTTCTCGAGTTTTAGCGAGACTAACGAACAGCAACTTTTTTTTATATATATAAAGATATTAACGTGTTATTTTTTTGTTATTGAATCTAATGAAAGGATATTGTATATTTCGTGTTCAAATTGCATTCCAATGTTTTGTTCTTTAAAATTTCTTTGATAATCGCTATTACATTAGAGTTAAAAGCATATTTCGGTATTATATTTCGTTTTGTAAAAAATAGACTCTCTGCAATGTTACTTAAACCTATATATATATAAAAATAAGTTGCTGTTCGTTAGTCTCGCTAAAACTCGAGAACGGCTGAACGGATTTATCTATTCTTGGTCTTGAATTATTCGTGGAGGTCTAGGGAAGGTTTAAAAGGTGAGAAAAATATAAGGTCACTGGAGGCACTGGACAGAACGTTGAAAGATCTTCGTGACAACCAAAATATTTTCGGTGGGGCCATGATTCTGTTGTCAGGTGATTTTCGTCAGACTCTTCCAGTTATTCCCCGATCAACTGTTGTTGATGAACTAAATGCATGCCTAAAATCATCAAATTTGTGGCAGTACGTAAAGACACTCCACTTAACAACTAACATGCGAGTATTTTTTCAAGAAGATGAAACTGCAAATGTGTTTGCGAAGCAGTTGTTAGACATTGGAAATATCAAAGTTGCAGTGGACACCTCGACCGGATTCATCACATTACCTACAGATTTCTGTCACATCACAGACTCAAAAGTGGAGCTTATTCAGCGAGTTTTCCCAGTTATAGCGCGAAAGTTCAATAACCATAATTAGCTGGGTGAACGAGCAATATTAGCAGCGAAAAATAAAGATGTCGAGGATCTTAATGTGACCATTCAGAATTTTCTTCCAGGACAGTTGGTTTCCTTCAAATCAGTCGACACCGTAATGAACCAGGATGACGTAATCAACTATCCCACTGAGTTCTTAAACACTGGAATTGCTTGGATTACCACCTGACAATTTGCAGTTAAAAGTAGGATCAGTTGTAATCATGCTGCGTAACATTAATCATCCTCGACTATGCAATGGAACAAGACTGGCTGTGAAAAGACTGATGAATAACGTCATTGAGGCGTCAATCATAAAAGGAAAATACAAAGGAGAGGATGTCTTGATCCCGCGGATACCGATGATTCCAACGGACTTACCATTCGATTTTAAACGCTTACAATTTCCAGTACGTCTGGCCTTTGCGATGACCATAAATAAATCGCAAGGACAGTCGTTAGAAGTTTGTGGAATCAACTTGGAGTTTCCCTGTTTCGCGCATGGACAATTATACGTCGCGTGTTCGCGCGTCGGAAAACCGTCTTCTTTGTTTATTTACGCACCACAAAACAAAACTAACTAGAAGGATGGGCTAACTTCAGCCACGCCGACGTTCGGATACCTTTGCAAACTGCTCTTATCAATTTCATATAAATTACCAGAATTATAAGAAAGAATTATAAGAAAGTTCCGATTGTTCCTATAGGAGCTATATCATATAGTCGGCCGATTCTCTCAAAACTCAACAGACACATTTTTATATATACCAAACTTACATATACCAAATTTCGAGTGAATCGCTGTTGAAATAACCAAGATTTTCATCTAAAACCAATTTTTTGACTGATCGTTCCAATGGGAACTATATGATATAGTACCCCGATTCTGATAAATTTTTACAGATATGTTAGAAAGTATATAAAACTTATAAATACCAAATTTAGTGTTAATAGCTTTTAAAACAACCAAGTTATTGCTCGAAATCCATATTCATGGCCGATCGTTCCTATGGCAGCTATATGATATAGTCATCCGATTGGATCGATTCCGAGATATACAATGCCTGTAGCAAAAAGAAGCCTAGGTGCAAAATTTCAGCACTGTAGCTTTAAGGGTCTCGGAGGAGATTGCGTTGATCCAGACAGACGGACGGACGGACAGACGGACAGACGGACATACGGACAGACGGACAGGGCTAAATGAACTCAGCTCATCGTGCTGATCAAGAATATATATACTTTATATAGTCGGAGATGCTTTCTTCTATGCGTTGCAAACTTCTGACCAAAATTAATATACCTTTTTTGTAAAGGTATAAAAATATAGTTTATGAGAAGGCTTTAAATTAATTAACAGACTGTATTTTAACAGTGTGTGTCTGTGAATACCAAATTCAAAATTTATCGATGAGGCAGTACGAAGTCTGCCGGGTCTCTAGTATTATAATATAATATATTTGGTTAATTTTTATTTCCGATAGTATAGGGTAGCAATGTGTTATATATATTTATATATATATATATTTTTTTTTTTTTCAACCAATATTTCAAAGGTGAACAAAAAAAATAAATTCAAGGAAGTCGTTCCTATGCCTGCGGATACAATAACTATGCCTAACTAATTTAAAATCTTTCTCGAGGTCCCTGCTCGGGCGCCATCTGTAAGGAAGTTTTCCAGCCTGGGTTCACATCTCAGTCTATCCAGGGCTTTTAATTACAGAAAAATTTTTAAGAAAAACTCGAGGCCTCTGGATTTCTTAATTAGTTGAGGCATATGTGGGAATAATTATTTATTTGACATGACAAAGAGACGACCAATTATCTTCAACAACTTTCATATAGACTACAATTATTAGTACGAGACCCAAAATTAAACAATTAATGTTAAAAACGCTCATTTGGGGTGAAGACTGTACAAGGGGGACATACACACATACTATGACATGTACATTTAATATTATTTCGGTTAGGGTATTACCCGGATACCGAAATAAATATTAAATAACACTAAGTGATCGGATGTACATCTGGTAATATTTCAGTTAGGGTATTACCCGGACACTGAAAAACTAGCCAAATGACATCACGAACACTGTACTAGCTACACACTGAACTACACTACAGTGGTTCCATGTTCATGCGCATTTAATATTGCTTCGACTAGGGTATTACCCGGATGTCGAATAATATTAAATGGCACTAAGTCGGCGCATGTACGACCAACACCATTTCAGTTAGGGTATTACCCGGACATATATAACTTAGCTATGCTGGCGCCGACTGTACCGACGGCGTCGCTGGCTATTGTAATGCGAAAGAGAAAAAAAGGGAAATAGAAAACAATTGCTCTCTTGCTAGAAACGGTAACCTAATGATGACATAGAAATCAATTGCTCTCTTGCTAGAAACAGTAACACAACGTTGAACTAATCCCCTTTAGTAATTAGAGCATATCGATTCTGAGGGCTATTTATATTAATAGAAGAAAATAACAAAATTTGTGATTCGTCACAATACATTTAACTGCTTTAATATACCCTTTTACCCTATGGGTACAGGGTATAATAAAAATGCGATATTTTTAATACAACTTTAGTTATTTTGTTTTTCATAAATTGGGGGAAAGGAAGTGGGCATGGCAACAATTTGAAACAAACTTGATCTGCGTAAACGCTACACGAATGCTGACATCAAATTTGGTTGCTCTAGCTCTTATAGTCTCTGAGATCTACGTGTTCATACAGACAGATGGTCAGATGAATCGCCTCGGCTGTTGATGGTGATCAACACATATACTTGTTAGGCTCGGAAAGGCTTCCATCTGCCTGTTACATACATTTGATTGACTTAAATATACCCTTTTACCCTGTCAAATGATTTTGAGATAGGTATTTAATTCTCGTATAATAGGCCACGCTTTCTTGAAATCGCCCAATTATGTTCGAAGGTACCACTCAATGAACAATTTTTATTATACCTTTGCAAAAAAGGTGTATTAATTTTGGTCAGAAGTTTGCATCGCATAGAAGGAAGCATCTCCGACTATATAAAGTATATATATTCTTGATCAGCAAGATAAGCTGAGTTCATTTAGCCCTGTCTGTCTGTCTGTCCCTTCTGTCCGTCTGTCTGGATCAACGCAATCTCCTCCGAGACCCTTGAAGGTTTTTTTGCTGCAGGCATTGTATATCTCGGAATCATTCCGATCGGATGACTATATCATTTAGCTCCCATAGGAACGATCGGTCATGAATATGGATTTCAAGCAATAACTTGGTTGTTTTAAAAGCGATTATCACTAATTTTGGTATTTATAAGTTTTATATACTTTCTAACATATCTGTAAAAATTTATCAGAATCGGGGCACTATATCATATAGTTCCCATAGGAACGATCGGCCAAATAATTGGGTTTAGATGAAAATCTTGGTTATTTCAACAGCGATTCACTCGAAATTTGGTAGATGTAAGTTTGGTATATATATAAATGTGTCTGTTGAGTTTTAAGAGAATCGGCCGACTATATGATATAGCTCCTATAGGAACAATCGGTCCAAAAAAAAAATTTTTTTTACTCGTTAGTTTTTATACACTGTACCCACAGGGTAAAAGGGTATATTAAAGTCGCTAAGTCGCTAATGTATGTAACAGAGAGAAGGAAGCATTTCCAACCCCATAAAGTATATATATTCTTGATCAGCATCAATAGCCGAGTCGATTGAGACATGTCTGTCTGTCCGTCTGTCCGTCCGTATGAACACGTGGATCTCAGAGACTATAAGAGCTAGAGCAACCAAATTTGGTGTCAGCATCCATGTAGTGTCTACGCAGATCAAGTTTGTTTCAAATTTTTGCCACGCCCACTTCCCTCAATTTATGGAAAACGAATAACTTGAGTAAAAATAAAAGTAGCTTATTCTTATTTGGCACTCCCAATAATATGGCCAAAAGGTATCAGCTGACCAAATTTCGTTAAAATCGGACGAAAAATATCGGAGATATATCTATGCACAATTTGTACTGAAATGCCATGTGCGACATTGCATAGTAAGTGTGAGCGAGATAGCATGCGTTCGTTGCTGCCGCTTTTGAGGTGAATTTTTGTTTGAACTGATGGCAAATTTGAATTAGTTTGATTTTATACAGTTACTCTACTTGGTACAGGGTATACTCAATGTCGGCAAGGACGACTTGCTTGCTTCATTTTTCTTGGAGACACGGGCATGATTAGTTTTATATACCTTCTTATACTTTTGGTAATTTATATGTAATTGATAAGAACAGTTTGCAAAGGTATCCAAACTTCGGCGTGGCCGAAGTTAGCCCATCCTTCTAGTTATATGTATTTTTATTGAAGCAAGAAAATCGTGCTTGCCGGCTATGAGTATAACCTGTACTAAGTAGAGGAACTCTATCAAATCAAACTTCTTTAAAATTACTATCAATTAAGACATAAATTCTCTATTCAAGTTTTTGCAGCAAACAGATGCTGTCTCGTTCAATCCTACCATGCAATGTCACATTGGTATTTCAGAAAAAAATGTACATTGTTATATCTCAGACATTTACTATTCGATTTCGACGTAATTTGGTCAGCTGATACCTTTTGACCAACCTATTATATGTGCTAAATATAAATGCGGTTTCTTTTGTAAGGAAGTTTTTCCAGGCCGGGGTACAACTCTTAGTCTCCCCAGGGCCTTTCCTACACAGAAAATTTATGTAAGAAACCCGGACTTGATGACTGAGAAAAGGGAGCATATCCATATTCGTAGTTGGCTTGCTCGAGTTGTTTATCACGTTAATTATGCCGAACAGAGGAGGGAAAAAGGAAGGGTGTATGATGGTCAACTTCTACCAAATTATTAACGGACACAAAAGGAAGGGTATCAAGTCGACTAAGGTGTCACCCGGACATCGACTTGAGAAACAAACTACATTAGCCCAGTCAATTCAACCAGGAAAAGTAGGGTGTCACCCGGACCTTGGCCTGTTTGAATTATCTAGTTGCGCTCACAACATAATTCCTATTATTTAAGTCAACTAGGGTGTCACCCGGACATTGGCTTAAATAAAAATAGGAATTATCACGAATCGCTACAAGTACAACAGAACTACTAAGGGCCCAAGAATCTTCATCAGATCAACTAGGGTGTCACCCGGACATTGGTCTAATAAAAGTTTCTTAGTCGGGTAGCACTAGACAAATAATATTATCCTTTTAATTAGGGTGTCATCCGGACATTGACTAGGATTAATATTATTGACATGGCTCCCTACATAAAATACATACACTACGAAAACATACACTACATGCACGTACAGTACGTAAACATTAATATAATAGAGGAAACGAAAGAGACAGGATGTAATGCTGAGGATGAAATGATTAGGACTAGTTTTGTGATTCGGTATCAAACATTATAAATTTTATTAATGTCACTCTGATCTGCAGTAAACACTAGTTAAATCTAATCTGCTATTTTTTTTACCACACTCTGACCTAATAAACTTGCTATGGGCGTAGCCCTGTTGGCCACAGGTTAGACTCACCCGCTTTACACACACCCTTGTTCAACGTTGTATCTGGAAAGCTTCTTAGCTCTGCGTTGTCTACTCCTTGTAGTTGGTGATTAATAATTCCTCTGGTATCCTGGTTGTTGTTGTATCCTGGGACACGTTGTCCTTGTCTGCGTTCCGGCCTCCAAGGAGCGAGCAGGAGCCGTCAACAACAGTTCCGCGAACCTAATCGGAAATCTGATAGAAGAAGAAAGCCAACTATCAGCAGAAATTGGGCTAGGGGACATTAGAATGCTGGCCACGGTAGACTCGGGGGCCACAAGCAGCTTTGTTAGCCAAAAGAGAATAGTAAAATTAGCTAAAAAAGATCATCTAACAAAAGCGAAAAAATAGGTGAAGTTGGCAGACGGAGCAGTCAAAGAAATAGACTCGCAATGGATCGCTGAAGTGCAATTTGCCGACAAAATAATCAAAATGTCATTTTAAGTATTGCCTGGCGGAATTGATGCGGTGGTGTTAGAGTGAACTTTTATAAAGGAAATGGGAGCCATTATACAATGCGCAGGGCAATAAATTGAAATTCCGCCAATGTGCAGAATAAAAGGGAGGCTGACAGAAAGGATTTCGATAGCGACAGATGCACCAGAGATAGAAGTCAGTGACTTTATGTGCGAAGAACTGGCCGAATTGGCCAAAATAACTGGCCCGTCTAAAGTTGGCATGCACACAATCACTATGTGTGACGATAAGCTAATAAAACAAAGGTACGGAGCAGAATCCAAAGATGCAAGGTATAATAAATTAGAAAGTGGAAGAATTGATGGCAATGGGATATATAGAACGATCAAATAGTCCTTACAGTTCACCAAAAGTAATAGTGAAAAAGAAACAAACTGGAAAATGGAGGCTATGTGTTGACTTCAGGCAGATAAATGCAAAATCCATAAAAGACACTTATCCAATGCCAAGAATCGATTATATTTTAGATCAACTGCGCGAAGCAAAATTTATAAGCAGTTTAGATTTAAAAGATAGATATTGGCAGATTCCGTTGGAAATAAACAGCAGGAAGATGACAACTTTCACAGTTCCAGAAAAGGGACTATATCAATGGAAAGTGACGCTGTTCGGTTTGCACTCAGCATCTGCGACTTTCCAACGAGCCTTAAACATTGTCAGAGAACCAGAAATGATGCCACACGTGTTCGCGTATCGGGATGATTTTATAGTGGTCAGCCGAACAATAAAAGACCACAAAGCTCATTTGAAGGAAGTCTTCCGCAGACTGAAGGCAGCAAAATTACGGATAAAAAGAAAAAAAACGAGAGCGGGAACCCGAAGCTGGACGCGTAGCAGCAGATTGGAGGTTCCGATGGCCCAAGATGCGACAGATGAAATCACTCACATTTTATACAGCAACATGAGCGAACGGAAAATTTCTTAAGACAGGAGTCCGATGGCGAGGAGCCGGTCCCATTGGGGCCGGTGATCGTCATCTCGTCTGACGAGGAAGAGGAAGAGGAAGGCGACTGAAGTAAGCGAAGACGAAGGGATCGGCCTTAACGATCTGACATTCTTGCTGGAGGATGTGGAGCAAGAAATGCACAGGCAAGAGATGCTATCTGCCCGGTATTGAGCAAATGGTGGCGGAATGCCAGCCGCAGGCTCAGCCACAGCAACAACAGCAACAGCCAGAACCGATGCGACGAGACCCACGTAGGCGAGTATATGCAAGGCAGCGGTCGGCGCCGGTCGGTCAGCGAGATGGGCCAAGGCCGCGACTACAAAGACAGCGGTCGGTGCCAGTACTACAAATTTCTTAAGACACATCAAAGATGGCGGGAACTAGAGACCGAGGAGTGGCCAGTTGCTGTAGCCGGAGGCGCCGCGGCAGGCAAGGGTGATGTGGGTATGCCGGATCCGGTATCAGATCCGTAGTAATAGGAATAGGATTAGGGTATTCGAAGAATCGGGGGTATAGATTAAGAAAAAATTTTGGAGTTTAGGTAGAGTAGGTAGGTTAATGACAGTTTTGGAGGTTAGAATATGTAGAATAGAAAAAAAAACATGAAGTTTAGGATAATAGATATATTTGGAGTTTAGAATAGATAGAATTCGGATACCTTTGCAAACTGTTATTATCAATTACATATAAATTACCAGAATTATAAGAAAGTATACAAAACTATTCATGCCCGTGGCTCCAAGAAAAAAAACTTACGAGTAAAAAAAATTTTTTTTTTTTGTCCGATTGTTCCCATAGGAGCTATATCATATAGTCGGCCGATTCTCTTAAAACTCAACAGACATATACCAAATGTCGAGTGAATCGCTGTTAAAAAAATAACCAAGATTTTCATCTAAAACCAATTTTTTGGCCGATCGTTCCCATGGGAGCTATATAATATAGTGCCCCGATTCTGATAAAACTTTTCAGATTTGTTAGAAAGTATATAAAACTTATAAATACCAAATTTAGTTATAATCGCTTTTAAAACAACCAAGTTATTGCTCGAAATCCATATTCATGACCGATCGTTCCTATGGGAGCTATATGATATAGTCAACCGCTATTAATAAAACTTGGTGGATATGTTAAGAAGTATATAAAACTCACAAATACCGGCTTTCGTAATATTTAGGTTAGAGCATATTCACGACCGATCGTTCCTATGGGAGCTATATGATATAGTCATCCGATCGGAATGATTCCGAGATATACAATGCCTGCAGCAAAAAAAGCTTTAAGGGTCTCGGAGGAGATTGCGTTGATCCATACAGACAGACAACGGACAGACGGACGGGCGGACAGACGGACAGACGGACATACGGACAGACGGACAGGGCTAAATGAACTCAGCTCATCGTGCTGATCAAGAATATATATACTTTATATAGTCGGAGATGCTTCCTTCTATGCGTTGCAAACTTTTGACCAAAATTAATATACCTTTTTTGCAAAGGTATAAAAAATTATGTATGTGAGACCCCACTAATTACACCCAATGCAGAATGCTTACATAACCTATTCAACAACAGTAAGGCGACTTGCAACGTTATCGATGGAGGACTATAACCAAAGATCTCCGTACCAACCAAGGGACTGCTACTCATCTTCAACGCAAAAAACAGAACCATTGTATCCAACTGCATGCCCAACAAAACCTTCAGTGGTTCCATGGTCATCCACTATGAGAATTGTTCGATCAAGGTAGATGGGTTTGAATACGTCGACACCGCCACCTCCGTAATCGACATATGGGATGTTAGCTTGCCACACATCAGCAATATGCCAATGATACCGACAACCAAGGAAATAAACTTTGAGGATCTCCATCTGGTCGATTTGCAAAATGATCTAAACATAATGCAAATGAAAAAGCAGGATACGTCGCATTTAATAATCATTTATATACTAATGGGAATCACAATATTGATTACTGCCCTGACATGGATCCACAATCGGAGGTCGGTCGTTTTTACGCCCACTACCCTAAGTCCCACTGTCACTTCTATCCAGCACTCGGTTCCTATACCTTCGTTGTGACCGTCGTTCCATCTTAAGGGGGGAGGGGTTACCGATAACGGTTCTACCCCCACCTAAACCATCTCGTGCAACGCCCATTATTGTTAATCAACCCAGACATAACTGTTGCAACACCTTTCTGTTGAAATCAACATCCGGCAGAATGCCAACAAAACGGGTTTCACATACAGGGAACATTACATATAATCTTATATATACATAATATTTTCCTAGTACTAACCAAAAAGCCTCTATGTAGGCAACATAATATAAGTTTATTGAAAATGCCGATTCAGCGAATTCTCGCATACTAACCCAGAGCCTCTGTAAAGGTTTCATATAAACAAAACGAAATAAAAGACATTTAGTTGATAATTCAGACTGAAGGGAATCAGACGTCTTTGACTTTTTTATTTACCAAGGACCATATTAAGCAAGGACATAACTCGCGCGTTTGTATGTTTGAGTCAAACATGTAACGAACCTTGAGGTTCGATCGAACACATGCAAACAAAAGAAATGTGCGATCAAACCGAAAGCAAAATTCAAACATGTAAATCGCGTGACTTAAATTGGCATATATGTATATGTCTTCTGTCTCAAGATGTCATGTGATTTTCTTGCGAGCCCAATAGATATGTCTGTTCTACGTAGCTTCGGCCTGACAATGGAATAGAGTAAGATAACGATAGTGCTAAGCTCAGATGCGTGCCAATACTGTGTGTATGTATTGGTCTGTCAGATTGGAGAAAGAAAAATAGACTTCACTTTGGATTAAACAGCGAAACTGAAAGGTGACGAGAAAAATGTCTTGGCCGAGGAAACGTAAGGCACGCGATTTGTACCATAATATGGAAACTGTGCGAGATGACACCGAAACTACGACATCAGAAGTGGGATCGCCTCCACACCAAGCAACATCAGACCAACGTATAAATACATTTATGGAAATGCAGCATCGCAATTTCATGGAAGTTTTGAATGCCGTCAAAAATGAACAAAAGACGCCAGGCAAAGCAACAACAATCACACTGCCAAAATTTAATCCCGATTCTACGGATGCCAATTCTAAATTCTAATTCAGAATTTTGGCGTTAAAATTATAACAAATACTTTAGAACTATTTAAGACAAAATTTGTGTACACCCTATCTGCTTTGAACAATCGTGTCAGTCTTGACAATATTGATACTGAGATGTGTGGTGTGGATAAGTCAAGTTTGATGGAAATTTTAAATGAACTTTCAAATGCATTTATAGATGGGTTCCCAAAAACAAAAATCAGTACAGGTGAGCTGGATATTCGCTTGGTTGATCCTAATAAAACCGTGCAAAGAAGACCATATAGACTTAGTATTGAGGAAAAAGAAATCGTGAGAGGCAAAATTAGAGAACTATTGGAGGCCAATATTATCTGCCCTAGCTGCTCCCCTTTTGCAAGCCCAATACTTCTAGTACAGAAAAAGAATGGCTCAGATAGACTTTGCGTGGTTTACCGGGAACTAAATGCAAATACTGTTGCTGAAAAATTTCCTCTACCGCTAATGAGCGATCAGATACCAGTGGTTTCCACCAAATCAATATTCATCCAAATTCGATTGAAAAGACAGCCTTTGTTACTCCCGAAGGCCAATATGAATTCTAAACCATGCCTTTCGGATTAAAGAATACCCGTCTGTGTTCCAACGTACGGTGATGAAAGCGTTAGCGGATGTTGCCCATTCATATGTCGTCGTATATATGGACGATATCATGATTGTTATAAAAATTATTACAAAAGAGGAATCATTTGTGAGGTTGCATACTGTACTGCAAATTTTATGTCAGGCTGGTTTTTCATTTAATGTGACAAAATGTTCATTCTTAAAATCCACTGTTGAGCATCTTGGGTTTTTAGTTAAGAATGGTCAAATTCGACCTAATCCACGAAAGTTGCACGCTTTGCACAATTTACCTCCTCCGCAGTCGGTAACTTAAGTGAGGCAATTTATCGGTCTAGCGTCTTATTTTCGACAATTTGTACCCAAGTTCTCTGAGATAATGAAGCCCTTGTATGGTCTAACCTGCAAAAATAAAACATTTGATTGGAAATCAGAGCACGAACAAATTCGACAAAAAATTATAACAACTTTAACAGATGAACCTGTACTTGTTATATTTGATCCCCAATATCCCATTGAATTGCACACTGACGCCAGTATGGATGGTTACGGAGCTATTCTACTCCACAAAATTGACAATAAGCCTCGTGTCATAGAGTATTTCAGCAAACAAACATCCTTCACTGAATCCCGTTATCATTCATATGAACTTGAAACATTAGCTGTGTTTAATTCAATGAAACATTTCCGACACTATTTGCGTGGCCAACACTTTACAGTTTATACTGATTGTAATTCACTGAAAGCCACAAGAAACAAAATTGACCTCACTCCAAGAGTTCATCGGTGGTGGGCATATATGCAATCATTTGATTTTGATATTCAGTATAGACCAGGAGTCAAAATGGCCCACGTTGATTTCCTTTCACGTAATCCGGTACCAAATGAAGTAAAAACTCAATCTTATACGAGTCCAAAAAATAAACATGTTTTATTGACAGTTTTTGTAGGGGTGCGAAGGGCTTCTGTAGGCAGACCAGCTTTCAATAGCTTCCAATAGATAATAATTACCAGGACGCGTGAACTTCGTTTTATTAACACAAGATTTATTTATTGATAAGATACACTAGTTAGGTTGGCCACTTGGCGATACAAAAAAGATTTAAAAGAGGTTGACGGGTTTGAAAAGTGTGTACGGGTGTACGAGTAGTCGGGATTGCA
Source organism: Drosophila neocordata (assembly GCA_018903615.1). Taxonomy (NCBI): domain Eukaryota; kingdom Metazoa; phylum Arthropoda; class Insecta; order Diptera; family Drosophilidae; genus Drosophila; species Drosophila neocordata. The sequence goes on along the minus strand of JAEIGI010000100.1, from coordinate 64,316 downwards.
GTCAAAAGCGAACTAACTCAAGATGGAGTTCTCCATGCCGAAACTCCATATCATCTTGGGTGTGACCGTCTGTGCCCGAATTCGCCGCCTTTCGCTCCTCACCCGCTGGTCACCCTTTCTGGCGTGAACATACCGCCCCCCTTGCAACGAATTGCAATAGCCCGGCTGGACTGCTACGGATGGGGCGCGGCAGCGTTCTGGATCGCCTAGGTGACGCAGGAGCCGGAGAGGATCCATCCAAAGACGGTGCTCTGGGCCGCGGGAAGTTCGCTATGGCCAGGAACGCATCCGTCGGACTTCCTTCTGCGCTTACGAGACGGAGACCGTGTTGGACTTCTAGCACGAGGGGCCCTTGCTTGGGACCGAGAGTGTCGTCGACGGGATGACTCCGTTTCGTGGAGCAGGGTATGATGCGCCTCCCCACAACGCCGGCATCCTCCAGCGGTTCGACAGGCATCATTGTAGTGTTCGTGGGCCAGACAATTGGGGCAATACTTGTTCACCAGAACTGCCCTCAACCGCTTCTCCCCGCGGAGATTTAGGAACCGCTTGCAGCGACGGAGCGGGTGAACCCCTCGGCAAATGCGACACCGGTACGAGTCGACTCCGCGGATTGTGCGGAGCTGAACTTGGCTGGATGTTGGAACCATGGTTCTGTATGATAAGAGTGAACAAAGGTAGGATTCGAAACAAATAATTGTGAAATGCAATGACATAGGACAACCGACGGAGACGGAGACGGAACATTAGACGCAAGGAGGAGCTTAGGGGGTCACTGCGTGGAGGGAGTGACACAAGGCTCGTTGGGGAGCAGGATCAGCTTGGCAACGGGCCTTTTTATTGAACCCCGCGAGGTTCGCACATCAACGACCCGGACGAGGCCGTCGGTGCCGGCATGGATCAGCTCAACTCATCCCAAACGCCAGTCCGTGGGTGGAAGATTGTCCTCGTACACGACTACGAGGTCACCGATCTGAAGATTCCGTTGGGGCCACTTCCACTTGTTGCGTTTGTGGAGCTCCTTTAGATATTCGTCCTTCCAGCGGCGGCAGAAGTGATGATGAAGCGCTTTCAAACGTTGCCAGCGATTGACCAAGGACATGGGTTCTTCCGTGATCCCACAAGGAAATGCCCCGGGCTCAAGGCTAGGAGATCGGCCGGGTCCTCGCTCATGGGAGAGATAGGTCGTGAATTCAGAGACGCCTCTATTCGACACAGCAGGGGCGAGAGCTCCTCAAACGTGAATCGCATATTGGCGGTGGACTTGTAGAACAGTGCCTTAAAACTTTTTACTTCTGCCTCCCAAAGTCCACCCATGTGGGGAGCGCTGGGCGGAATGAAATGCCAGGATAGGATTTGCTGCCCAAAGGAGTTGGTGATGCACTACTTCGTCGCGTCCAGAAAGCTCTTCTCTAAAGTCTTGGATGCTCCGACAAACGTTTTCCCATTGTCGGAGTAAATGCGCTGTGGACACTGCCTGCGTGCCACAAAGCGCGAGAAGGCCGCCAGGAATTTCTCGGTCGTGAGATCGGAAGTTGCTTCGAGGTGGATTGCCTTTGTACTGAAGCATACGAATACGCATACGTATCCCTTTGTGATGAGGCAGGCCCTTCCGGTGTAGTTCTTGATTTCGAACGGTCTAGCGAAATCTATTCCGGTATAGGTGAAAGGCCTTGAAAACGTTACCCGACCTCGGGGTAGGTCACCCATCAGCTGCGTTTGCTGACGGTGGTTAAAAAGAATGCACGCCTTGCATCCATGGATGTGAGCCTTCACGTCGTCCTTGAGCTTAGGGATCCAGAACTTGGCACGTAAAAAGCGGATCATTAGTTGGTTGCCTCCATGCAACGTTACTTGGTGCGTGAAACGGATGAGGAGCCGAGTCAGGTGAGCGCCGTAAGGAAGAAGTATTGGATGCCGTTCATCGTAGCTGAGAGATTCGGATGCTCTTAGTCGGCCGGAAGCACGAAGGTCACCGTGCTGGTCAAGGAATGGGTGCAAGTTCGCAAGGGAGCTTGAGGCAGGGATCGGGTCCTTTTGGGACAGATATCGAATTTCGGCCTGGTATGCATCCCGTTGGGTTAACTGGATGAGAGTCCTTTCCGCCTCCAATAAGTCTTGTTGGGAGAGAGTCGTCGTGGGGGGTAGCAGCTCCTTCTTCTGGTAGAATCTTCGGACATATGCGGTTACTCTTAGCGCTCGACCGAACTGAGAACCGCTCAATGAAGCCGCCTGCTGGCGATGTAATGGCTATATGACAACGCGTCCGCTGCTCAACTTGGGTTTCGGGCACAACGCAAGGAGATGCGGGCCACTCTGTAGGGGGTAACTGGAGCCACTCCGGACCGTGCCACCACAATTGGCTCGTCGCCAGGTCGGTTGCAGACGCCTCTCTGCTCGCTAAATCGGCTGAGTTGTCCTCGGATCGGACATGAGCCCAGTCCTCAGTGTTGGTGTGGCTGGAGATGGAGGATACCCGATTCGCAACAAAAGTCGACCAATTACACGCGGGCTTTTGGAGCCAGGCTAGCACGATGGTGGAATCCGTCCAGAAGTAGGATCGGGCATTGCGGATTGGGAGTTCAGGGACCACTGCTGCGTACAATTCGGCCAGGAGTACCGCTCCGCACAGTTCAAGTCGCGGCAAGGACACAGTCTTCACATTAGCTACCCTTGTTTTAGCGGTGAGAAGATGAACGCTCACGTGGTCCTGATACCTCACGTGGACGTAGAGAGCTGCTCCGTAGGCACGCTGGGATGCGTCACAAAAACCATGTAGCTGCCATTCACACTCTGGCCTCACTTCCACCCATCTCGGAATGTGAACGCGACTGAGACCTGTAAGAGATCTTGTAAGAATTCGTGCCATTCTTTGAGTAGTGATGGCGAAAGTGGATCATCCCAGTTAAGCTCGGTCAGCCAAATCTGCTGCATAAAGATTTTCGCTCGGACGACGAAGGGAGCTAGCCAGCCGGCAGGATCAAATAACTGGGCTATGTGCGCCGGTTTGGTAGTTACGAAGAAGAAGTAGTCCTGCGTAGCCTTCCAGCGAATTCCTAGGGTCTTGGCCGTGCTGGCGTCTTCTAAGTCCAGAAAGTCCTCATTTAGAACGTGATCCCGGGGGATTGCTCGCAGCACGTCCTTGTCATTCGACGTCCACTTGCGGAGAGGGAACCCAGCTGAGTTAAGGGCCTCTTGGAGATCTTGGATCGCATGAAGAGCCTCCTCTTTCGTGTGTGCTCCGGCTAGAACGTCATCCACGTACATGTAACGTTGTAGAATTTCGCTTGCCTTTGGGTGGTTGTGTTGGACATCGTGAGCCAGTTGGAGTAGGACTCGAATGGCCAAAAAGGGGGCGCAGTTGACTCCGAAAGTGACGGTTTGGAGCTCGTAATCGTAAAGGTTTCCATCTCATTCTCGATAGAGGATGCGCTGGAAGGGGGTGTGTACCGAGGCGACAAGGATTTGTCGATACATCTGAGTGATGTCTGCATTGAAGACGAATTGGAAAAACCGCCATTTAAGGATTTACACGGTTAGGTCCGCTTGGAGGGTAGGACCGGTATGCAGAGCGTCGTTCAGGCTGATGCCCCTGGTGGAGGGACTGGAGGCGTTGAAGACGACACGGATTTTGGTCGTGGTACTGTCGGGCTTGAACACCGCATGATGAGGCAAATAGAAGTTTCTTGAGTCATTTGGAGGGGGCACTCGAACCATGTGTCCCAAGTCTACGTATTCCTGTAGAACTGCTTCATATTGGGCCTTTAGAATAGGATTTTTGCTCAATCGCGCTTCGTTTCTGAGGAGTCGCCCCATGGCGATAGACCTCGAGTGCCCGAAGTCGACGTTCTCTGGATCTTTGAATGGAAGAGAGACTTCATACCTGCCGTCCTTCCTGCGCTTGAACGTTTCCCGGAAATGCAGTTCACTCCTTTTGTCTGCATCCTTTTCCAGTTTTGCTGGAAGATCTTCTACCTCCCAAAACTTGGTGAGCATTCGATCCAAGCTCGCATTGTTGGGCGCTACGGATACTTGAGCAGCCAGAACGTGGGCAGGTGCATTGGATGAACCACTCCTGGGCCCGCAGAGTACCCATCCGAAAATGGTTTCGAGGCCGACGAGGGATCCGCAGATGTTCTTCCGAATACGCTCTCCCAAAATATGGGGAAAGAGATCCACTCCAATCAGCATATCAATGTGGGAGCTTCTATGGAACAGCGGATCTGCCAGAGGAAGTTCTTTGAAGTCACTGTTCATCTCCTTGGGGAACGGACAGGAAGGTAGCGCTCCGGCCAGGTTTGGCAGAACATACGCTGTGGTTTCCACGTGTCGAGAGGGGTCTTTGGAAGAAACCAGCTGTAATTGACATAGTTTCTGGGCCCTAGCGGCCACACAATTGGAAATGCCGCTTATCTGGGCATTAACGAGACGGAACGAAGGTCTCACCAGGTTAAACATCCTCTCGGATAGAAATGTTCCTTCAGACCCGGTATCAATTAACGCGCGCGCAAGGAAATCAGCGCCCCGGTGTCGAATCGTTACTATGGCGGTGCCTAGGATGCCTTTACTTTGGGTGGACACGAAGAAATTGTGGTCGTTCGAGGGGGGCTCAACCGAATCTGCGTTGACGGATGTTGTTGGTTGCTGCGCATTGGATTTCGTTACCGCCGGAACTGTGCGACCGCGTGCGAAACAATTCAGGCACAGCTTCTGTTGTTTAATTGCAGCCGAACGAGCTTGGACGGACATGGAGGTAAACTTTGGACAAAGGCGGATTGGATGGTTCTCTCTGCCACACAGTTTGCAGGAGACCGAATTGACACGGACTTGAGTGTTCAGCGCCTGAATTTTAGCTTGCGGCGGTCTGTGCGCTGCTGAGGGAAGGGCCTGGGAGACTGGAGCGGAACGACGATCTTCCAGAGTCTCCAGAACGCCATAACGGTCGATCAGGAATCCGTTTAGGTCAGCCCACGAAGAAAGAGCTGTCTTGTTTGGGATGGACTGTTCCCATAATGCGATAGTGGCGTTAGGCAACTTAGACGTGCAAAGTGCCACCAGGAGGACATCCCAATTGACGATGCTGACTCCTGAGCGTGTGAGTGTGGTCAAGCATCCTTGGATGGTATTTTGCAGCTCCTTCAAGGCCCCACAAGTCTCATGGACAACCGTAGGGAGGTTGAAGAGGATCTTGGTCTGATTGGCCACTAGCTGCCTTTTGTTTCCAAAACGGCCTGCAAGCCGCTTGGAAGCCCTCATTAGTGAAGGGTAAGCTTAAGACGACCGCCTTTGCCTCGCCGCGCGTTTTTGAAACGAAATGGTACAGTTTTTCCACTGGCGCCAGTCTCGGGTTGTTTATGTACATGGCCGTAAAGAGATCGCGGAACGTAGGCCATTGATTGTAATCTCCGGTGAACGCGTCAACCTCACACGGAGGCAGTCGGTAGCCTGGCTGTGCGTGGTGTTCACGGGAGACCTGGACATTTTGGGGCACGGAAGTTGCTTCCGCCGACTGAACTTGTTCAATACGTTCTCCCAAACTTGTGCCGCACCGAACATACACCATGTATGCGTATTCATATTTTCACTTAACGGTCATTAGATCGGCGCGGCTCTCATCGCTCCCATCAGCCGTAAGGGCTCTGGTTGCTTGGTTTGGCTTGGTTTGATCCAAATGCATCCGCAACGAAAATAGCGGAACGTCCCCCCTCGATGGAGCCCATGGTGTTGACCTCGAAAACGGTCAGACTGTCGCAAGCGGCGATAAAATGATTAACTGACATGGTGGCTGCGTCGAGTAGTCGTATTAATTGCCGACAAGATATATCAAAAACGGATAAAATCAATAAATAAATAAATATGGATATCTTTATGAAATTTAATTTTTGTCACAGCTTGTTATAAAAATTGTTACTCTGCTGTAGACCAATAAATATTGGAAGGACCTGGTCAGAACCGAATGCCTGTGCTTAAAATTGCGTGGAAGTTTATTTGATAATTTAAAGAACCAGAATTGTAGCTCAGGTTGGAACTTGGAACTAGTTCCGGAACCGACGAACGCCTTTTTTTTTTGAAATTAATAATTTTTTTTCACGCACACACAAATGCCGAAACTACTCGATCGGCCCTCGGAGTTATTATGAAAATTTTCGATAAAGTAAAATTTTGGAATGTCGAAAAAATATTTTTCTTGGATTAAGTAAATCTTTTTTTTTTTTGTGTGGAAAATTAAATTTTTTTGGATATGTGGAAAAAATATTTTCTGATTAATTAATTAAATAAATTTTTTTTTTGAAATGTGGAAAAATAATTTTTTTGGATATGTGGAAAAATATTTTCTGATTAATTAATTAAATAAATTTTTTTGAAATGTGAAAAAATAATTTCCCTTTTTTTTTTTTATTAAATAAATAAACCTTTTTATTTCTCCTTTTTATTTTATTAATTCTCATTAGAACTTCACTCGGAATTATTTTCTTCTTTTTTTGTGAGGGGGTTGTACCACTGTGCACAACTCGAACAGCTGTGCGACCTTTTGGACAATTGTTGCACTTGGTAATTTTAAATTAATTTTGTGAGTTTTTATTGGATTGGACACAAAAAAGAAACAAGTTGCAAATGCAGAAATTTTGTGCAAGTAGTGCGTGAAAATAATAAATCAATTTTACCACGAAATCAAATTTCTATGCACAAAAGAAATGTTTGCCAAAGCCGGTACACTTACATATGAACATATGTATGTAAATGTATGTAATTTGTAAAAAGCTTACAAGCGGAGCTTTTATGCGGTTCTTTTTGTTGTTGGTTTTTAGTGGCGGAACAATGCTTTGGAGCCGGCAAACAATTATTTTATTATTTTATTTTCAGCTTGCACTTGCACTTGAACTCGCGATTGCCGGTATGTATACAATATATAAATGGATTTGGATGTAGATGTATATATGTATGTGGATATATGTGGATTGTATATTAATATATGTGTAGATGTAGATGTATATATGTATGTGATATAGATGATGTATATATGTGTGTGGATATATGTGGACTGCATATTGATATATGTGTAGATGTAGATGTATATATGTATGTGATATAGATAATGTATATATTTTTTTTTTTTTAATTCGTTTTATTACACAATAACTGACTATTGATGGAGTATATACATTAACATTAATATTAATAATTAAGTAAGTATAAATATGGTTATCTATAAATTTGTATAACTAAAAGTATAATAGTAGTATATCTAAGGAATGTATCTACAAAGTTAGGCGTAGTAGTGACAGTGTGCCCTTGCGGAACTTCCCATAGGGAATTGCGTCACAAGGGCGCTTGCTGCGTTTACTTTAACCTACTCTCTCTATCCTACGCAACTCCTCTGTTAACCAACGCGCAAATCCGCATATCGCGTCCCACGTCGCAGCGTCATTTAACATCTGTGTTACCAGGTTTTCGATGGAAAGCCTCGCACCGATCTTTTGCTGGACTCGCTCTCTCTCACTCTGAAAGCGGCTACAGATGAAGAACGCGTGCTCTGCGTCGTCTGCCACTCCACCATTACAGTTGGTGCAAGTCGCGTTTGTCCCGTGGCCAAACCTCGCCAGGTAGCTTTTAAAGCACCCGTGGCCGCTGAAAATTTGCGTCAGGTGAAAGGTCACCTGACCATGTCTCCTTGTAACCCACTGTTTAATGTTGGGGATCAGTCGGTGCGTCCACCTTCCTTTGGTTGAGGCGTCCCATCTGGCTTGCCAGGTGCTCAGACTGTGCTCCGTCGCAGTTGCTTTAGCCTGGCGCTTCGGAGTGCCGTTACTCACAGCATTTGCTACGGCCTTAACTTCGTCCACCAGTAGGTCGATTGGAATAGTCCCAGCGATGACAAGCGCCGCGTCATCTGAGACGGTGCGAAAGGCACAACATATTCTTAAGGCACTTAGCCTGTAGGTGGCCTTGATACCTCGGGCATAGCTTCCAACATGTATTGCTGGCGCCCATATCTGCGCACCGTACATAACGACGGATTTAACCACGCTGCTAAGCAGTAACCTCCTTTCTTGCTTTGGGCCACGAGTATTAAGCATAATTCTAGACAGAGCTCTATTTGTATCCGCAGCCTTTCTTTGGGTGTAGGCCAGATGCTCTCGAAAGCATAACCTCGTATCAAGCCATACTCCCAGATAGCGGATGGCACGTTTGGAGGTGATTGTTGTTCCAGCAACGTTCACCTTAGCAGTTTCAACAGCCTTCCTACTGCTGATGGGCACAGCCTCTGTCTTGTGTGATGCCAAAGTCAGTCCGACAGTACTAAGCCAGTTACCGATAGCTGAAATAGAGGCATCAGCGTTTTCTTCGGTGGAGCGTAGGTCCTTGGCAACGACGATAACTGCAACATCGTCTGCGTATCCTACGAGTTCGCACCCGCTCGGTAGAGGTACACGGAATACATTATCGTACATCAGGTTCCACAGCAAGGGACCCAGTACTGAGCCTTGTGGGACACCTGCCGAAATGTCATATAGAATATGGCCCTTGGCTGTGCTGCATTTCAGTTTCCGGCCTTCAAAATAGCTCCAGATGATTGCGCGAAGGTATTCTGGAACTCCTTTATTCCGCAGGGCGTCCAGAATGTAACCCCAGTCGGCCGAGTTAAAGGCGTTTTTAATATCTAAGGTAACCACCAGACAGTAGTTCTTAGCACCGCCTTTCCATCGGGATCCTTCGATTGCTTTAGAAGCTATGTTTACAACTCTTTGGATTGCGTCCAGTGTGGACCTCGAGCTTCTGAAGGCGTATTGGCTGTAACTAAGTCCGCCGTTCTCATCGATCGCTGTCTGCAGTCTCGTACTGATAAGCCTCTCGAGGATCTTCCCCATGGAGTCAATTAGACATATGGGTCGGTATGCAGTAGATCCGTCCGTAGATTTCCCTGGTTTTGGGATCAGGACCAATGTTTGTAGCTTCCATTGGGGTGGGAATGTTCCTTCCAATAGGCACTGGTTAAAGGTGTTAACAAAGACGTCTGTGCGAAGAGCCATGGCGAGTTTGAATGCTCGATTAGGCACGGCGTCCGGTCCTGGTGCTTTGCCGAGCTTCAGAGTCCTAGCCAGACTCGCTATCTCCACCGTTGTCACTGGATCGATTACGTATGGGTCCGCTGAATGTGGCCGCCTTGCACTTAAGGAATCTGCACGTTGGGGAAAAAGTGTACCTACAATTTGAGCTAATTCCTCTTCGCTATTTGGAGCGGATTGCCTGTTGGCGTAGATTCGCTTGACCACGAGCTTGTACGCCTTACCCCAAGGGTCGTGCTCTGCGGAGTCGCAGAGTTGTAGAAACACTTCCCTCTTGGAGGCCAATATAGCGATTTTTAAGGACTTTCTAGTAGTTCCGTATTCAGCGTGGAGATGTTGCCAGCCAACGACGGCCCGTTTTCGTGCCCTTTGGTATTTTCTTCTGGCCGATAGGCATCGTTTTCGAAGATCGGCGATGTTTGCATTCCACCAGAATGCTGGTTGATGGTGCCTCCCGTAGGGCTTACGCTTCGCCATGCTTGCATCGCATGCTGCTATCATCATGTCGGTCAGGTTGTTGGCCATATTATGAGCAGAATCATGGTCGCATTGTGCAGCGTTCAGGGCTGGTGAGAACAGCCTCGTGTTAAGCGTATCAGCCTTGTAATTGTAGGTGCTCTGCGAGCCTGCCGTGGTTGGTAGTACAGGGTTGCCTATTGAGACGAGGATCGCCTCGTGGTCACTGGCTGTGAAGAAGTTGCCAACTCTCCAAACAGTATGCCTAAGTATATTGCTGCTGACGAAGGTGAGATCGATTATGGACCCTCTGCCTGCGCGGTTAAATGTATTCACAGATCCTGTGTTGGCTAGCGCAACATCTAATTGTGCGAAGGCCTCCAGTAGGGCTCTTCCTTTGGCATTGGTGGTGCAGCTGCCCCATTCCAGGGCCCATGCATTAAAGTCGCCGGCAATTACGACAGGGGAGTGTTGCCGGGCGTCATTCACCAACGTATCCAGAGCGTAGCAGAAGCTCGAGAGGTCCAAACTTGGTGGCATATAGCAGCTGTGGATCCACTTACTTCCAATGAACGACCTAACGAAATGTTGGAATGATTGGGAACTCCGAAATGGAAGGGCAGGAGAGCTGCAAGCCCAGATTGCTGCCTTTCCAGAGATGCTATAGATCCAGTTGTTGTCGGCTTTCCTTCTAAAAGGTTCGCTAATGACTGCCACGTCTGATCTGTGCTCTGCCACTGTTTGGTAAAGCAGGTTTTGCGCTGCCTCGCAATGGTTTAGGTTAATTTGGGTAAACCTAAACATTCTGCTTTTGTTGGGATGGTCTTCTTGTCGCGGTTTCTGCGGATGCTGGGCAGTTTTGCCCTCCGGCTCTATGTGCGCGGTCTGCCAGGCCGCCAGCCTCGCAGAGGAAGCAGTATGTGGGGTTCTTACACTCTCTGGCCTTGTGATCCTTGGCACCGCATTTGATGCACCAATTACTCCTGTCAGTCTTGTCAGTACATTTGGCAGCAATGTGGCTGCTGGAACGATAAGAGTTGCTTTCTGCGTGCCAGAGTAAGCCGGGCGTACGCTTTTTATGGCATCTGCCTCCACTATCACCTTTATCTGTGAGGAAAGGGCCTGTAAAATATCTTCCCGAGTTGTCATCTCGTCCAGGTCCCTGATTTCTAACCTCGTCATGTTTGTGAGCGCTCTAGTTTCGGCTTGGTTGCCGAGAACAGCTCCAATATCCTCTTTCAGCTTAAGGATATCTTTGGTTCCTCTTGCTTTTAGTTGCAGGACCAGATCTCCTTTTGCAGTGCGGCGGACCAACTGTACGTTTTCGCCTAACGCCTTGAGGTTTTCATCCTTATTACGGGTGACCTTCCTAAGCATTTCGCTGTAGGTGATGCTGCCAGTACTGTGCACTATTATAGCGTCTGGTCGATGTCTCCGTTGAGGCTCACGTTGTGCCGGTTGTTGCTTCCTCTTAGTCTCCACTTTTTGCCACGTTGGATTACTCTCCAGGTTCCTAGTAACTGGCGGCTCCTTCTGTGATTTGTTGCTTTTGTCTTCCCTGGACGGCTGTGTGGGTCTCGCCGTCTGCGTGTGTACGCTCTTACGTTGCGGGGTGGAAAGAAGCTCCGTCTGCTGGTACCTGTTTTCGGTTTGCGGAGCTGCCGCAAGTAAAGTTATGTCACCCTCCTGGCTATCACAGTGGGCTGCAATAGCTTCATACAGCTTTCTGAGTTGGAGAAACTGGCCTCTCATTTTGTTGTTAATATGGCGCACTTTCGCTTCTCCGCCCACAGTTGTTGTGTCTATGATGTCCTGAATGAGATGACCCATCTGAGTTAACTCGTTGCCACATCCTCCTCCTCTTGCTCTCTTTGGTGGCATATCTCCGCCGCTTCCACCTGGGCTTGGGGAGTTCGAAGATTCCCTGCCTCTCTTTGGCATCGCTGCCGATGTATTGCCCTCAGGTGTGGTCACCCGCCGATTGTAGATTTGGGGGTTCTTCTCCGCCGAGGGGGGCTCTGGTGTAGCCCATTGTTGTTGCTGCGGCGGAGTTCGGTGAAGCGAGTTACGCCGGCCGAAAACCGCCTGGAAGTCGTCGCCCTCCAGTTGGCTCAGGGTTGGGTTACGGTAGGAGAGATTATAGGGTCTATCTGTGTTTGTTATAATTTATATGTGAGGGTGAAAATTTGTTATGGTTGTTACTGTGTATGTGTTGGTGTTGTGGGTGGAATTGTAAATGTGATTTAAAAACTAGTTAGTTATTTTAAATTAATTAAAAAAAAATTAAGTTTTTAAATTAATTAATTAATTAAAATTGTAATTAAAATTAATTAATTAGATTAAATATATTTAATTTAATTGTAAAAAATAAAAATAAATTTCCTCCGGGATGCAAAAGGAAAAATAATAATAAGATTAATAAAATTGCCCAATCCGAGGGTTGAACCAACGATAATTGAACCAACGCCTGCTGATAGTTGCCAATCGTCTATCCGGGTACACCACCACCAGTTGATGATAATATGTGGCCAAAAGTTTATTTCATACAACCCCGGGTTGCGGGTATGCTGCACTTCTGCGAAGATCTGGTTGAGCTTTTGATTAAGCTTACTCACTTGATGGAAAGCTTTTGTAAAGCTTAGCTCGATCAGCTGCTGCTGTTACGTTGCTGTGGAGCTTAACGCAAGTTACAGAAAAATTTCTGCTGATCTGGCCGCCTTCGCTAACAGCTGTTTATCCAAGAACAGGCGGGAGTGCCCGTAAAGATTGGAGATGATTGGAGATGATTGAAGCTGAACTCTCTGTTCTTGCTGGCTGCTTGAGAGAGTGGCGCATTCACACACACCAGGACGGTAAAGCGCGGGACACAATGATAGAGTCTCTCTCCCCTCTGAGATGCCGCCAAGCCGATGGGCCAACAGTGGAAAACGGGTTTGGATTGACCACGCCGGGCCCACTTTATAAACCGTGAGTAGTTTACTACCGCTGGGTGGACTATCTAACAAAAGCCGCTACTTTTTTCCAGTAAGGATGCTGATTAGGTTACGAAAACTCCAGATTTAGAGAGCCACTTTGATTAACACGACCGACAATGTCAACGTAAACTCGCATGCCAGATGATGTATATATGTATGTGGATATATGTGGACTGTATATTGATATATGTGTAGATGTAGATGTATATAGGTATGCGAATATATGTAGATTTGATTGTAAATTTTTATGCAAATTTTGTAGGAAATGATGCAATATTATGGTGTAGATGGCTAGGATAAGCGATCACACCAGGATAGGTGAGGGCACAGGACACAATTACATGGAATGTACATACAAATTAGAGTGAAAAGTCGCTATGGAAAAAAGCAGGAAACTTTTCACTGCAGCTAAGTATGTGTATGTGTGTGCTAATTAATATATTAGAATTATAAGTTTGTCTACTTAGCAGATTCTCCACCGATGCCATGCTGGGGTCGAGAGGAAGAATATCCGGCTCGAAGGACCAATGTTTGTAGGGGGGCGAAGGGCTTCTGTAGGGAGACCACCTTTCAATAGCTTCCAATAGATAATAATTACCACGACGCGTGAACTTCGTTTTATTAACACAAGATTTATTTATTGATAAGATACACTAGTTAGGTTGGCTACTTGGCGTTACAAAAAAGATTTAAAAGAGGTTGACGGGTTTGAAATTTGTGTACGGGTGTACGAGTAGTCGGGATTGCAGTCAAAAGCGAACTAACTCAAGATGGAGTTCTCCACGCCGAAACTCCATATCATCTTGGGTGTGACCGTCTGTGTCCGAATTCGCCGCCTTTCGCTCCTCACACGCTGGTCACCCTTTCTGGCGTGAACAGACAGAAATAACTGAGAATTGGCTCCTTGCAGAACAACTGAAAGATTCAGAAACGTTATTAATTACTTCAAAAATTCAGAATGATGAACTAGAAGAAAATGTGGGTAGAACATACGAGTTACGCTCGAAAATGCTTTTTCGTAAAATTCAAAGATATGCAAAAACTAGGTGTCTTCCAGTTATTCCTAGATCCTTTAGGTGGTCTGTAGTTAATCATATCCACGAGAGTATTGTTCATCTTGGTTGGAAAAAAACGTTGGACAATATGTACGAATTTTACACGAATGGCTAAATACGTACGAAAGTTTGTCGACATTTTTATTACTTGTAAGCTGACCAAACCTACATCAGGAAAGCTACCAATTGAGCTTCATCCTATACCCAAGGTTGACATTCCATGGCATACAATACATATTGATATCACGGATAAATTAGGCGGTAAAAGGGATAAAAAGGAGTACATTATAGTACAAATAGATGCATTCACTAAATTTGTTTATTTGTACCACACAGAAAATATTAACAGTGAACGTTGTATAGATGCTGTAAAGTCAGCAATATCTGTGTTTGGCGTACCAATCATTGCAGATCAGGGTAGATCATTAACAGGATCTAGTTTTTGTGATTTCTGTTCTATGCAGAAAATAAAGTAACACCTAATAGCAACAGGCGCCAGTCGAGCAAACGGGCAGGTAGAGCGCGCTATGCGTGTTTTGAAACAAATGTTAACCGCAGTGGAAAGTAGTCAACGGTCCTGGCAAGATGCCCTAGGCGAAATACAACTAGCCATAAACTGTACAACTAATCGTGTAACCAAATCCAGTCCTCTAGAAATATTAATTGCAAAAGAGGCAAGGCCTTTTAATATATTACCCATAGTAGAAGAAAATAATAAAGTTGATGTTAGTTTTGTAAGAAAGATGGCGACAGAAAATAGAAGTAGGAATGCGATTTATGACAAAGAACGGTTTGACAAGAACAAAGCTAAATTTAACAGATTTAAAATTGGCGAAAATGTTTTGCTTAATAATGAAGAGAGACATCAAACAAAATTGGATCAAAAGTTCAAAGGTCCATTTCTTGAGGCAGAGATACTAGAAGGAGATCGATATGTTTTAAAATCTCTAGTAAATAAGCGAACTTACAAGTACTCGCATGAAGCTCTAAGAAGTATGCTAGAAGAAGGGATTCCCAAAGAGCTGGACTCGTGTGATGAGATTGATATTGTTGAAGATTCATTGGTGGACCATCTCTATTGTAACGATTAAAAGAAAAGAGAAGCAAAAGGTTACTTGTGTAATGTCTTTTTATCCTTTTCCTGCGGATGTCTTCTGTCTCAAGATGTCATGTGATTTGCTTGCGAGCCCAACAGATATGTCTGTTCTACGTAGCCTCGGCCTGATAATGAAATAGAATAAGATACTGTGTGTATGTATTGATCTGTCAGATTGGAGAAAGAAAAACTGACTTAACTTTGGATTGAACTGCGAAACTGAAAGGTAATAAGAAAAATGTCTTGGCCGAGGAAACGTAAGGCACGCAATACAAACATAAGTACATATGTTTAGAGAGAAATGGTTAAAGCAAAGGCCGAATATATGTAATCTTCTCTATATATATAAAAATAAGTTGCTGTTCGTTAGTATCGCTAAAACTCGAGAACGGCTGAACGGATTTATCTATTCTTGGTCTTGAATTATTCGTGGAGGTCTAGGGAAGGTTTAAAAGGTGAGATAAATACCAGGGAAAAATTGCTGGGAAAATCCTCAAAACAGCATTTTTCTTCGTGACAACCAAAATATTTTCGATGGGGCCATGATTCTGTTGTCAGGTGATTTTCGTCAGACTCTTACACCTCGACCGGATTCATCACATTACCTACAGATTGCAAAAACTCTCTGGCCATACCAACATCCACCAATCAAACTGCCAATAAAATTATAACGTATTGTTAAAAGAAACAACGACTTGATCTTCTCGTTTCACCGGCGCTGCCGCAAGTAAGGACCAAAAAGGATCGTTACAAATGGCGCCCAACATACTTAACTGGTAAAAGAGATTTACAAGATTTATTGCTTTCCATATAGGAAAATAAAAAGAAATCAACGTTTAATTTTTATTAAAATGCAAGAAAAGAAATAATTTGATTAAAAGCCGGCAAGATGACAAAATCATGGATTCATTACATGAAAAAGGAGGAGTTACTAAAAACCAGCGAAACATGCGGATTCACGCTATCAGGAACTGTAAAAGAAACGAGGAAACAGTTCGGAGAATGGGTCAAGGATCGTGAAGACGACCCAGAGTGGCAGGCATGGATCAGCTCGCTGGCAGGAAAATATACAAATGCCGCAAAAACGATGCCGGTGGGGGAAATTGCAAAATTGGCAATTCCAATATTAACACCGCCAAGGTGGGGAAGCGTGAGTGCCCTAGATGGCCCTCAAAAGCACCAACATACATTATATGAAGAGCCGAGAACAAGTAGAAGATTTACAGAAAGTAGCAAAATCGGGTTAATAAATTCAAATAACGAATATCCGAAAGTGGCATAGCAAGTGAGGGAATGGACATTCCGTTTCGACGGCAGTTCAAAGTCGCTAGAATTCATCGAACAAGTCGAATGATCAGTAGACATGTACGGATTAGACATCAATATGCCAATGCCAGAATTGCTAAAAGACAAGTCATTCAAATGGTACGTGGCCTACAATAAGCATTGGACATCATGGAACAATTTTACTGAGGCATTAAAAAAATATTTCTTGCCGAGGAAATATTTTAGCAAGCTAGAATACAACGCTCACACATACTAATGGGCATGCAAAGACGACCAAGTGTGTAAGATAATAGGCATAACACCGTCTGCAGACGCTGCTTAGATGAAGAGCCACCAATTCCGGCACAAAGGCGGAATTTTAAGAAAATTTCAACAGGATGGGTCCAGAATCCGTCACAGGCATGCAGAAGATGCGGAGGTGCAGGACATTGGGCTAAAGAGTGCAGCAACAGAAGACTAGAGTTCTGTTGGACTTGCAGGAAAATTGGAAGGCGATCGATAAATTGCTCGGTTCCTGCCTCCAAGGAACGAGCAGGACACAACAGCAGGCAACAACAGCTCCGCGAACCTAATCGGAAAGCTGATTGAAGAAGAAAGTCAACTATCAGCAGAAATTAAGCTAGGGGACATTAGAATGCTGGCCACGGTAGACTCGGGGACCACAAGCAGCTTTGTTAGCCAAAAGAGAACAGAAAAATTAGCTAAAAAAGATCATCTAACAAAAGCGAAAAAACAGGTGAAGTTGGCAGACGGAGCAGTCAAGAAATAGACTGGTAATGGAAAAATAATCAAAATGTCATTTTAAGTATTGCCTGGCGGAATTCACGCGGTGGTGTTAGGGTGAACTTTTATAAAGGAAATGGGAGTCATTATACAATGCGCAGGGCACTAAATTGAAATTCCGCCAATGTGCAGAATAAAAGGGAGGCTGACAGAAAGGATTTCGATAGCGACAGATGCACCAGAGATAGAAGTCAGTGACTTTATGTGCGAAGAACTGGCCGAATTGGCCAAAATAACTGGCCCGTCTAAAGGTGGCATGCAATCACTCTGTGTGACGATAAGCTAATAAAACAAAGGTACGAAGCAGAATCCAAAGATGCAAGGTATAATAAATGAGAAAGTGGAAGAATTGATGGCAATGGGATATATAGAACGATCAAATAGTCCGTACAGTTCACCAATAGTAATGGTGAAAAAGAAACAAACTGGAAAATGGAGGCTATGTGTTGACTTCAGGCAGATAAATGCAAAATCCATAAAAGTCGCTTATCCAATGCCAAGAATAGATTATATTTTAGATCAACTGCACGAAGCAAAATTTATAAGCAGTTTGGATTTAAAAGATGGATACTGGCAGATTCCGTTGGAAATGAACAGCAGGAAGATGACAGCTTTCACAGTTTCAACAAAGGGACTATATCAATGGAAAGTGATGCCGTTCGGTTTGCACTCAGCATCTGCGACTTTCCAACGAGCCTTAAACATTGTCAGAGAACCAGAAATGATGCCAGACAGACACAGACAAGAGATGCACGGTATTAAGCCAATGGTGGCGGAATGGTAGCCGTAGGCTCAGCCACAGCAACAGCAACAACAGCAACAGCTATAACCGATGCGACGAGACCCACGGAGGCGAGTATATGCAAGGCACCGGCCGGCGCCTGTCGGACAGCGAGATGTGCCAAGGCCGCGACTACAAAGACAGCGGTCGGTGCCAGTGCTACAAATTTCTTAAGACACATCAAAGATGGCGGGAACTAGAGACCGAGGAGTGGCCAGTTGCTGTAGCCGGAGGGGCCGCGGCAGGCAAGGGTGATGTGGGTATGCCGGATCCGGTATCGGATCCGTAGTAATAGGAATAGGATTAGGGTAATCGAGGAATCGGGGGGTATAGATTAAGAAAAATTTTGGAGTTTAGGTTAAGTAGAGTAGGTAGGTTAAGAAACAGTTTTGGAGGTTAGAATATGTAGAATAGGAAAAAAAACACAAAGTTTAGGATAATAGATATGTTTGGAGTTTAGAATAGGTAGAATAAAAAAAAAATATGAAGTTTAGGTTAGTAGATATTTTTGGAGTTTAGATTAGGTAGAATAGGAAAAAAATATTTGAAGTTTAGGGTTAGGTAGATATAAGTCATATTGTAAATATATTATGTAAGTAAAAGATGCAGTCGGAGCCACCCATGCCAAAATAAGGCAAGGGAACAATTGAAAAGATGCTCACGAAAGATGCCTGATGAATCGCCATTAAAAAAAAGATGCCATAAATGGCCAAAAAAAAAAAGATGCGAACCAGGCCACAAAAAAAAGAAGAAAAAAAGAGAACAGAAAAATTAGCTAAAAAAAGATCATCTAACAAAAGCGAAAAAACAGGTGAAGTTGGCAGACGGAGCAGTCAAGAAATAGACTGGTAATGGAAAAATAATCAAAATGTCATTTTAAGTATTGCCTGGCGGAATTCACGCGGTGGTGTTAGGGTGAACTTTTATAAAGGAAATGGGAGCCATTATACAATGCGCAGGGCACTAAATTGAAATTCCGCCAATGTGCAGAATAAAAGGGAGGCTGACAGAAAGGATTTCGATAGCGACAGATGCACCAGAGATAGAAGTCAGTGACTTTATGTGCGAAGAACTGGCCGAATTGGCCAAAATAACTGGCCCGTCTAAAGGTGGCATGCAATCACTCTGTGTGACGATAAGCTAATAAAACAAAGGTACGGAGCAGAATCCAAAGATGCAAGGTATAATAAATGAGAAAGTGGAAGAATTGATGGCAATGGGATATATAGAACGATCAAATAGTCCGTACAGTTCACCAATAGTAATGGTGAAAAAGAAACAAACTGGAAAATGGAGGCTATGTGTTGACTTCAGGCAGATAAATGCAAAATCCATAAAAGTCGCTTATCCAATGCCAAGAATAGATTATATTTTAGATCAACTGCACGAAGCAAAATTTATAAGCAGTTTGGATTTAAAAGATGGATACTGGCAGATTCCGTTGGAAATGAACAGCAGGAAGATGACAGCTTTCACAGTTTCAACAAAGGGACTATATCAATGGAAAGTGATGCCGTTCGGTTTGCACTCAGCATCTGCGACTTTCCAACGAGCCTTAAACATTGTCAGAGAACCAGAAATGATGCCACATGCGTTCGCGTATCAGGATGATTATATAGTGGTCAGCCGAACGATAGAAGACCACAAAGCTCGTTTGAAGGAAGTTTTCTGCAGACTGAAGGCAGCAAATTTACGGATAAAAAGAAAAAAAACGAGAGCTGGAACCCGAAGCTGGACGCGTAGCAGCAGATTGGAGGTTCCGATGGCCCAAGGAAGAAATCCACAGACAAGAGATGCCCGGTATTAAGCCAATGGTGGCGGAATGGTAGCCGTAGGCTCAGCCACAGCAACAGCAACAACAGCAACAGCTATAACCGATGCGACGAGACCCACGGAGGCGAGTATATGCAAGGCACCGGCCGGCGCCTGTCGGACAGCGAGATGTGCCAAGGCCGCGACTACAAAGACAGCGGTCGGTGCCAGTGCTACAAATTTCTTAAGACACATCAAAGATGGCGGGAACTAGAGACCGAGGAGTGGCCAGTTGCTGTAGCCGGAGGGGCCGCGGCAGGCAAGGGTGATGTGGGTATGCCGGATCCGGTATCGGATCCGTAGTAATAGGAATAGGATTAGGGTAATCGAGGAATCGGGGGTATAGATTAAGAAAAAATTTTGGAGTTTAGGTTAAGTAGAGTAGGTAGGTTAAGAAACAGTTTTGGAGGTTAGAATATGTAGAATAGGAAAAAAAAACACAAAGTTTAGGATAATAGATATGTTTGGAGTTTAGAATAGGTAGAATAAAAAAAAAAATGAAGTTTAGGTTAGTAGATATTTTTGGAGTTTAGATTAGGTAGAATAGGAAAAAAATATTTGAAGTTTAGGTTAGGTAGATATAAGTCATATTGTAAATATATTATGTAAGTAAAAGATGCAGTCGGAGCCACCCATGCCAAAATAAGGCAAGGGAACAATTGAAAAGATGCTCACGAAAGATGCCTGATGAATCGCCATTAAAAAAAGATGCCATAAATGGCCAAAAAAAAAAAAGATGCGAACCAGGCCACAAAAAAAAGGAGAAAAAAAGAAAAAAAAAAGGAAAAATTCTATAAAAAAAAAAGAATGGAAGGACGAAGAAAGGGGGGAATGTGAGGAAATATATATTTTATATACCTCACAAACGCGGCAGTGTATCACGCCAGATATGAAGATGAATATATATATATATAGATGAATTCAAGTCGTAAAAGCTGCTCATAATTGAAGGCGTTGGCCCAAAAAGCATTTCAAATATCATCAATGCGCGAATTACCATCGGGAGCTAGATGATGTATATATATGTATGTGTAGGTTTTTGTGATTAAAGAAAACGTCCGCTCAATTCAATTGCCAAAACAGAAGTGTGTGTGTTTATTTCTAAGTTTTTAGGTTTTCCTCTATTTTTATCTTTCTACAAAGAGTAAGTGCTTATGTGTTTACAATTAATGAACATATATCTTATGTAGATGTGTAGATGTGTTTGTGTGTGTTTTAATCTACTTGCATTAAACTGGTGGATGGGTTGTTGGGTTGGTAGCTCCTCCCTCCCCAAATGATGTCCAGGTGGCTACCACTGATTTTTATGTGGATTGAGCATAATCAGCAAATATGAGACCAACACAACACAAAATAATGTATTGTATAATATAAAATGTCATCTTTTGTTTATGCTAAGCTTAAGTACAAAGAATAGTAGACATTAAAACTAGAGATTACACTACTTATTTTTATGTTGGCCTCATTTTAGATTTATGAATTTTTTGTGAGCGTGTAGTGATAAGTGTGTTACCATTATCTTGTAAAACTATATGTTTGGAGAATCTTGGTGTTAGCTTATTTCTACGATTTTCTTTCCTAAATATGGTATTATACAGGTACAGGATACAGGTGTTGCGGATTTTCTTTCAACATTGAGTTTACCCAGATTGTGTTTGGTATTTGTATGTAACCTTTCTTTTATCTCTTGGTATAATTTTGATCTGAAAAATTTCAATTTTTGTAAGTATTCGTGATTATTGTCGTATTTAATTATTTGTTCAAATATTTGAGTGCGTCCAGTGAAAAGTTCGAAAGGTGTGTGTTTTGTAGATGAATGTATAGCGTTATTGTAGGTGAGAAGTGTTTCAGATAAAGTTTCTTCGTGTCTGCTTGTATTTTTTTTTTAATTCTGTGATTATTCTATAGATTTCGGTAAGTGTTGAGTGTAGTCGTTCTACCGGAGAATTGCTGGACGACTGTTGGAAGGAAGTTACATGACATTGGATGTCATATTGATTACAGAAATCTTTAAATATACTGCCGGAAAACTCTGCACCTTGGTCATAGATTAGTTTTTTAGGTATTCCAAAGAGACTTAAAAAATTTTTCATGGAAGCAACGACGTTTATGCAGGTCCTGTTCTGTGTAGGGTAGGCACATGCGAATTTTGAAAACTTATCTATTAGTGTAAGGTTATAGTTTTTGTTTATTGTGTAAATATCTATGTGAATTATTTCCATTGGTTTGCAAGGAGTTTGTGGTACTTGAAAAGGTGGTTTTTCATATTTAAGTGTGAGGCAAATTTTACACCTCTTTATTATCTGTGCTATGTTCTTTTTTATGTATGGGAAGTAGATTTTTTTTTAAGATGCATTAATGTTTCATCAATACCCCGGTGATTGTTATGTTTGTGATAATCATTGACAATTTTTTCTTGGTCAGTAGTATTTGTAATATCGTTTAGGAAAGTTATAAACCTAAGCAATTTAAAAAGTTTATTGTGAGAAAACTCTTGAGAAAACACTTTTTGCACTATCTTAAAAATGTTGTCTGATGTGTAAATTGTGCATTGCCTGTTTCGTTTTATTGTTTTCTTTGAGATGTCCAGTACAATATCTGTGTTACAGCTGGGTTCAGTGATTGTTCGCCTTAATTTTATTTTAAAGGGTAAAACACAAGAAGCAGGAATGCCCTCAGTTAAGACAATCTGCAAGTTAAAGCCGTTAAATGGTTGTTCAATAGTTGGAATGTTGGTTGAAATGTTATTGGAAATTTCTACGTCTATATTGTTAACGGTAATATCTGCAACTACGTTTTGAGACCTTTTTTTGTTTGAAATTCGTACTCGTGTTCTAGTAACTGTAATTTCCAACGGGCGATTTTATCGTTGGTGGAAAATGGCCCTGTGCTCCATGTTAATGGTTTATGATCCGAAATTTTTTTCCGAATAAGTAAGGCCTAAAGTGTTTTACTGCCCAGTGAACTGCAAGCATTTCTTTTTCTGTTGTTGAATAACGAGTTTCTTTATCAGATAATGTACGGCTTGCATAAGAAATAGGTTTGTCATTTAAAGCTAATTTTTGTGATAACACGGCACCAATGGCATAATTGCTTGCATTGGTGGTTAATATAAAAAATTGGTTGAAATTTGGGTAAATCAATATTGGATTGTTACAAAGTAATGTCTTGCAAAACGCAAAAGCTTTACAGTATTCTTCATTAATAGTTACCGCATTTGTACCTTTTAATTGTTGTGTTAGGGGCTTTGTTATGCGGGTAAAGTCCTTAACGAATTTTCGATAATACCCAAGGAGCCCAAGAAATGATTTAATTTGTTTCCTGGTTTTTGGGATGGGGAACCCCTGAATGGCTTTTATTTTGTTAGGATTAGGTTTAACACCATCTTGAGTGACTAAATGGCCTAGAAAATTAACCTCTCTTCGAAGGAAGTCAGATTTTGCAATTTGTAGTTTAAAGTTAGCGGATCTGAGCCTATCAAAAACTTGTTTAATATCATTCATGTGTTTTTGCAAAGATGTCGAAAAACTATGATGTCGTCAAAGCGTTCTTCAAGGCGAACTCAAAGGTACCACCTTCTACTGTAAAAGCTGTTTTATATTTACCGAGTTGGTCTAGAATATCGTTTATATTTGGAATGGTGAACGTTAACTTTTGACTATCGTCATAGAAAAGGTCTATTATTTCACAAAGTTGCGTTAACGCAACTTTATCTCGGAACAAAGGTGATCTGTTTTCAAATTATCCGTGTTTGCAGATATCTTGAGGATTTAGCTGTAAAACTTTATGTAAAAATTTATTAAATTGAGTTGTATAATCCTTCTCATATATTTAAATCCTTGTTATAGAATGTCTCTTGACTGTAAAAATCACCTTGCTTTAACTGGACTGGAAGATTTACTAAGACTTTTGATAGTGCGAGGATAACATGTACTTCGGTTGCTGGGTTGTCTTGTATACATATTTTAAACATGATTTTGGAGTTTCAAGATAAAAACGGGCTAGAATAATATTGGCTTTTAATTTTCTTTTAAAATTTGGATGGAAGACGAAAGAAAAAAACTCCACCTTTATTTCTTCTTTAAACTCTGTAACCGATTGAATCATGGTTTTTTCTCTAATGACGTGTTGATTTAGGACAGTCTGGACAGTTACGGGATTATCGAGAGTTTTGCGATCGATATTGGAAACTATAGTTGTGCTTATTAATGAATTTGTGGAACCTGTATCTATCAAAAATTTTATTGGTTGGTTTGTGATGGAATTAATCCATATGAAAGGGAGTGTTGATTCTTGGGGGCAGTTTCGAGAAAATTTCCTGTGTCGTTAATATTACAAAGTTCAGTTGAGGATTGCTGTTCATTAATATTATGCAATTGATTTCTGGAGGTGATTGTTGAGTTAAAAGGACTTTACAGTTGAATTTCTATTATCATTGTTATTGTTAGGCAGAGTGTTGTTTACCGAATTTTTATATGAATTGCTTCTATTGTTATTGTTAACCCACACTGGGTTATTGTTAGGATGGTTTCTTATATGTTGGGGGCGTGAATATGGTGCTATTTGAGCTCTAATATTCTGAGTAGTGTTTGGTTTTTGAGCATAAAAAGTCTTTTCTATACGGCAATTTTCGTAGGCTTCCTTAATATATTGCGGATTTTTTGTTTTTACTGAAGAGGTTTTAAGAGGTTCTCGTAAATGGAATAAAAAGGTATTCAAGCCAATTTCATCATAGAGTTTAGCTTTGTCGGTCGAGTATTGATTAGCGTTTCGTAACTTGTCTGTTAGTTGCGATCTTAGTCTTAAAATACCATAAAAAAGTTCACCTAAAGATAAGTTATCAGAAAAGTTTTGCAAATCGTTCAGTCTCAATTTTGACATACATGTCAACTGCAAACTGATGAAAAAGTCGTTGAAACATCAAAATATGATTTACTTCACCTTGACGGATCATGAGTCTGTATGAATAGAAATTCATAGCACTAACTTTTTTGATGGTTTCAGCACCTGCAATCAAAAATGATAAATGTTTAAATTGTTACTTAGATGAATATTATTTAATCTTGTTCAATTAATTTCCTGTTACTTGATTTACCATTTTGATATTAAAATGGTATCCATCTTCCCCCTGCCAGTAGATCAAAGGATATTGTAGTGCATCATAACTCCTGTGTGTTTCAGATACACGTTTCGACGATGAAGCACAATATCTCTAGATTGTAAATTTTTCTCCCACAATGACAACAGCCACTTCATCAATGGTAGGTGAATTGAACCTCCTTGTGTGTTCACCGGCATGTGTTTTGTCAGCTCGAATAATAATATTATGGCTATCAGATGGCATCCGATCCAATGCTATTTTGAACATGTTTACTAAATTGTTATATTGATGAAGAAACATTTGTAATTGTTGGAATATATTTTGGTTGTCACGAAGAAAAATGCTGTTTTGAGGATTTTCCCGGCAATTATTCGAATTTTTCTCACCTTTTACACCTTCCCTAGACCTCCACGAATAATTCAAAATCAAGAATAGATAAATCCGTTCAGCCGTTCTCGAGTTTTAGCGAGTCTTACGAACAGCAACTTATTTTTATATATATAGAGATATTAGTTCATAATTATTTATAGGGATATATTAGTTCATATGTATACTATTTTTTAAGTATATGGAAAAGGGCGGAAAAAAGAGGCGTATGCATGATTTCACAACAAGAAATGCATGGCACGAGCGGCCAAGAAGGCCGATGATAAGAGAAAGTGATGGAAAGATTTGGGCGGCAAATATTGGCGCGCGGAAAAGTACTGGTTAGGGTACTATATTTCACAAAGCATCCCGAAGAGTCAAGATGCCTATAAATAGAGACGAAGTAACAATCAAAAAGCGAAGTATTAATCAGAAAGCGAAGATCAGTTAGAAAGCGATGGAAACAAGCGAAGTGTCACTTGAACCAGCAAGGTGCAAGTGAAGATTAACAAGTGAAGATTCAACAAAAGAAGCAAATAAGCGAGGCCAACAAAGTGAAACATACGGGAAGAAGTAAAAGTGAAGGCGTGCCAAGTCAAAAAAGATATCCATCCGTATCCTGGCTACAATTGAAGGTTTAAAGGCGGATTAGTTTTTGGTGGCAAGTAGGAAGACTAGTAGTTATTTCTAGCAGTATATAAAAGACTAGGAGTTATTCCTAGCAGTATATAAAAGACTAGGAGTTATTTCTAGCAAAATATTGAAGACTAGGAGCTATTCCTAGCAGTTTTGCGAAGACTAGGTGTATTCCTATCACAGTTAAGGAAGATCAGGAGAATACCTGGTACAGGCAGGGAAGACTAGGAGTATTCCTAGCAGAATATTAGGAGCGTAGCAGGCGAGAGGTGTAGCTAGACAAGACCAGGACTCATCCTAGCAGTAGAAATACTTGTCACAGTCAACCACAATCCGTCGAAAAGTAAGGCTCGGATTCAACGATAACCACAATTACAAAGTCAATAACTTGTGCAGAAACTCTCTGGCCATACCAACATCCACCAATCAAATTGCGAATAAAATTATAACGTATTGCTAAACGAAAGAACAATTTGATCTTCTCATTTCACCAGCGCACAATATAAATTCGTTGTGTCGTACCCCTACACCTAAAATCCGGCTCTGTCGCAAATAAGGACCAAAAAGGATCGTTACAACACTATGCTCGACATCACATCACCGAGGATTTTGCCACGCTTTCTTGAAATCGCCCAAATATGTTCGAAGGAACCACTTAACAAGCAATTTTCATATATATTTTTAATGAAAAAGTCGTCCTTGCCGATCTATAAAATGGAACTCCTTTAAAATAAGCATAAATTACTGAAATTCTCCATACTCATCAGCGAACGTATATTGTTTCGTTCAATCCTACCATGCAATGTCACATTGGTATAACACAATAAATTGTACATTGATATATCTCAGACATTTATTGTCGATTTCGACGAATTTTGGTCAGCCGATACCTTTTTACCATAAGATTATGTTTGCTAAATAAAAATTGGATATCTTTTATACAACTCTAGTTATTTGTTTTTCATAAATTGCGGGGGTGGAAGTGGGCATAACAACAATTTGAAACAAACTTGATCTGCGTAAACACTACACTTATGCTGACATCAAATTTGGTTGCTCTAGGTCTTACAGTCTCTGAGATCTACAAGTTCATACACACGCCTCGGCTGTTGATGCTCATCAAGAATATATACATATACTTTTTGGGGTCGGAAATGCTTCCTTCTGCCTGTTACATACATTTGAGCGACTTAAATATACGCACCACCTATAAAGATTTTTTGCCATGCTCTCTTGAATTCGCCCAAACTTCGTTTAGAACGCAATTTTATTAAAAAGCAAAAACTAGTATATGGTGGTGGCCAAATAAATGTTGGCCTACCACAATTGAAGGTAAAACTTATAACAAACTCGAATGTTATATGGATCTTGGGTGATCGTTGCTTCTCGGATCCTTGAGAGGGCGGTAGAGTTCAGGTTTGCCGTCCGGAAGATGCAAGTCGGCGTTGGTGGGTGCGACGGATGTCTGACAGGCAAAAACTTGGCTGGGCGGGCCGGATGATTCTGCCATGGCCACGCAGAGATCCCAGCCGAAGATAGTTTCCAGGCCGAACAGGGAGCCGCAAATGTCCTTCTTAATCCGCTCTCCCAAAATATGGGGTAAAATATCCAATAATGGGGGAGCTAGTATGGAATAGCGGATCTGCCAAAGGAAGCTCGTTGTGGTTGCGGTCCACCTACTTGGGAAACGAACAGGAGGGTAGCGTCCCTGCCAAGTTTGGCAGGACAAACGCTGTGGTTTTCACGTGCCGAGAGGGATCTCTGGAAGACACGAGCTGAAATTGACATAGCTTCTGGGCACTGGCTGCCACACAATGGAAAAAGCCGCTTATCTGGCCGCTAATGAGACGGAACGGAGGTCTCAACAGGTTGAACATTCTTTCGGATAGAAATGTTCCTTCAGACCCGGTGTCAATTAAAGCGCTTGCAAGCAAGTCAGCACCCAAATTCTGTTTTAATTGCAGCCGATCGTTCTTGTACGGTCATGGAAGTGAACTTCGGACAGAGGCGGATCGGATGGTTTTCTCTGCCCAGATTGCAGGAGGCATTGACGGATTGACTCTGACTTGGGTGTTGGTAGTTTGCGGCTCCTTCAAGGCCCATTAAGTCTCATGGACATCCGTAGGAAGGTTGAAGAGTCTCTTGGTTTGATTGGCGACGAGATGCCTTTTATTTTCATAACGGGCCTGCAGGTTTTTCCAAACAGCTTGGAAGGTCTCATTAGTAAGGGGTGAGCTCGATACATGGCCGTGAAGAGATCGCGGAACGTGGGTCACTGGTTGTAATCTCCCGTGAACACGTCAACCTCACACGGATGGATTTGCGTGGTATTCATGTGACACCAGGATGTTTTGGGGCATGGACGATTAAAGTTGTTCAATGCGAACATATACGAACATCCTCGCTCCCATCAGCCGTAAGGGCTCTCGTACATGCCATGTCCTCGGACTCAATTCTGCTCTAGAGGACCTTCGTTTGTTCTAAATGCATTTTTAACGAGAACACCGATGCGTCCCCCTCGATGGAGCAAATTTTGGTGACCTGAAAGACGGTCAGACTGTCGCAAGCGGTGATGAAGTGATTCACGGTCTTGTTGCCGGAGACGAGTAGTCGCTGGGACTAAGATCTAGTTAAAATTCTCGACGTGGGAGCAGATACTGTTACGCGCGGAATCGAGAGGGAGCAGGACTCGGATAGCGTGGGCGAGGGAGTACGACTTGAAATCCGCTGGAGCAGGACTCGGATAGCGTGGGCGAGGGAGTACGACTTGAAACGTTTTACAGTATCTGTAAGGCGCGGTACTTTTGCTTTGGCCGGCGGTGTGGACATAAGGATATTTTATTTAATTTAATTGATGGTGTGATATATGGGAGTGGGTTATATTATGTTACGATGGATATCGCGTGGTGAAGGAATCTGACCCGAGTGGATTGTATTTGGCCGAATTGAATGCCGACAAGATATATCAATAAAATGGATAAAATCAATTGTAGGGAAATTTACCAGCCTGGGTACACACCTCAATCTATGCAGGGCCTTTACTTACAGAAAATTTATAAGTAAAACTCGAGACCTCTGGATTCCTAAACTAGTTAAGGTTTATGTAGGAAATAAATATTTATTTGACATGACCAAGAATCGACCAATTATCTACAACAACTTCAATATACACTACAGAGGGCACACAATAATTATTACGAGACACGAAATTAAACAATTATCATTAAAGACACTCATTTGGGGTGAACACATGTAACATGTGAACATGTACATTTAATATTATTTCGGTTAGGGTATTACCCGGACACCGAAATAAATATTAAATGACTCTAAGTAGTCAGATGCGCAGTTGTTAACATTTCGGGTATTACCCGAACACTGAAATGCTAAACAAATGGCATCATGACCACTGTGCTAACTACACATTGGACTGCATTACAGTGGTTCCATGTTCATGCGCATTTAATATTGCTTCGACTAGGGTATTACCCGGATGTCGAATAATATTAAATGGCACTAAGTCGTTTACTCTCGCGCTTGTATACCGTCTTTGTTGTTGTGTTTCTGTCTCCTCTTTTGTAGTGCATAGTTAGACATTAACCCTTGTGTAACAATTGGGTTAGAGTACACCTTTGTTTATAGAATTTTAAATATTCTTTTAAATTTTTATTTTTTTTTTTTTTTTTTTGCTTTTAAATAAATTTTTATTTTTAATAATGGTTGTCTGCTCTTCCAAAAAATGTCCCCACCCTCAAAAGCTCCAAGATGACTATCTATTATGCTGGCTGTGTGACAATATTATGACCGTTAAGTGTGCTGGTTACACGGCCAGGGTAAAAGACAGCATTGGAAACGGTGGGGCCTAAAATGGAGTTGTGAAGCATGTCGGGACGTGGAAATGGATATGCGTATATTTATGAGGCGGACTAGGGAAGGAGTCAAAACTCTGGCGGCTAGTTTTCTGAAGCTTCGGGATGAGTTTTTATCATTAGAAACTCAGTTTAATAGTTATAAACTATTAAATGAATCACCAAAGCGGAAGAAGACTATCCCTCGGGATTTCTCCCCTGATCCGCCGGCATCTCTACTTCTACCTGTTCCGACAATTAGTAACGACTCTACAACACCAAACTCTCAGCGGCTGATTTCGTTTAGGAGCCCAGTGAAGGCCCCAGTTACGGGAACTATTGATATATCCCCTGTCAATAGTGTCTCGCATACTGATGCGATATCAAGTGTAGTCTCCGATGTGTCCGAACGAATACCCTCTTCAAGGGATATTCCGAATAAAGTTGTAACTAGAGGAGCACGTAAAGCGGCATCCGTCTCCGCGGCCCCAGTGCAAATAACTGCGGCCGTGGGTGCGAGTGGCTCAGCGAGCTCGCTAGTTGCAATTCCACCTAAAAGGCAAATATTTGTTTCTAGATTAGCTCCCAATACGACATCAGATGATGTCTTAGCCCATATCCGGGCAAAAATTTTAGTGCCAAACATTGCGGTGGAAAAATTCAAATTTTCTTATTCTCGTGACATTTCGTCATTTAAAATCAGTGTTCCGCCTAATCTTTTTGACCAAATTTGTCGTAAAGATTTTTGGCCTGAACATTTAATTATAAAGGAGTATACAACGAAGAAGAAAAATCGGCCTCCGATTCGTCTTCCTATAGCACCAAACAATCTTCTACTATCTTCTGGCTCGTCAGTAACAGGCGGGTCAAAAAACTAATTTCGTCCCTTATTCTGGCGTACCAGAATGTTAGAGGACTAAGATCTAAACTTTCACAACTTTACGTAGACAGTCTATCATTCGACTTTCAGATTCTGGTATTTACAGAAACGTGGTTAAGGCCTGACATATCTGCTTCTGTTATTCCCACAATTTTTTCAACTTATAGATGCGATAGAATATTCAAAAAATGGTGGCGGAGTTTTAATTGCTGTCAACTCTGCGCTCTCTTCTGAATTAGTTCAGCCGTCTGCAACTCTTGACA
Organism: Drosophila neocordata; assembly: GCA_018903615.1. Taxonomy (NCBI): domain Eukaryota; kingdom Metazoa; phylum Arthropoda; class Insecta; order Diptera; family Drosophilidae; genus Drosophila; species Drosophila neocordata. The sequence goes on along the minus strand of JAEIGI010000100.1, from coordinate 33,909 downwards.
TCGAATTTGTCGGTGTCAAAATTACTTTAAAAACGCATTCCGTCTTTATAACTTGTTCGTATATTCCACCGAAATCTGACTCGCTGGTTTACGCAACCCACCTAGAAGCTATTCGTTTTGTCTCCTCGCTACTTTCCGATGTAGACTTAATAATTGTTCTTGGTGATTTTAATCTTCCTGACATCTCATGGTTTCCATCAGATGAGTCTTCCTTGTTGTTGCCCTCCCCTTCACATTGCTTTGTCGATGGTCTTCTTGAGTTGTCTTTAACCCAAGTAAATCCAGTCCGTAACTTATACGGTAGGTCGTTAGATCTTATATTTGTTTTACAGTCTTCCGACTGCGTTGTTTCAAGGATTAACCCCCTAGTCATTCCCGAAGATAATTTTCATCCGACTTTGGACTTAACTATTGACCTTCCTGTTCGGTCACTAATTGCAGGTACCAAGTCGGTGCCTCGTATCCGTTGTTTTCGTAAAGCTAATTTTTTCAAGCTCAATCAGCTAATTCTTGCTACTGACTGGTGTTATCTGTATTCCTGTGTAGATATGGATACTGGCATTCGTTTCTTCTATAATACTATGTTTTCACTTTTCGATGCCTGCGTTCCATGTGTTTCCCATGTAGTGTCTGACAAGCCACCATGGTTTACACGTGAATTATCTAACTTGAAAAATGTAAAATCTAGATATTATAAGAAGTACAAAAAATCGGGTCTGCCATCAGATTTTTCTCATTACTTAGTTGCTCGATCAAATTTCTCTGTGCTTAATGCACAATGTTATAAAGATTACATTTTGCGCTGTAAACTACAGTTTTCCCGTGATCCTAAGCGATTTTATAACTTTGTTAATACCAAACGTAAGGTAGCAGTGCACCCGTCTTTTTTACGTTTTGAAGACAATAAAGCAACCGATGATCAGGCCATTGCCGATATGTTTGCCGATTTTTTCAATACAACCTATTCCCCTATGGAGGATCGAGCCAACTCTTCATATCCCTATCAGTTGAACAGGTCTAATTGCATCTTTAATCCTGTGATCGATGAAAGCTCACTTCTCAGTACGTTCACTACATTTAAGCCCGTGTGCTCACCAGGACCTGATGGGATCCCTGGTTGCGTACTCAGGTTTTGTGCTGAGAATCTAATTGCTCAAATTCTTAAATTATTTAAATTGTCTGTTGAAACTTCCTCTTTCCCAACTATTTGGAAGGAAACTTTTATTATTCCTTTACATAAAAAGGTAACAAATCAGAAGCCTCTAACTACAGAGGTATTTCCAAATTGTCCGCTATTCCGAAGGCTTTTGAGAAAATTATAACTTCCCAATTGCAACATTTCTGTAGTTCTATTCTTTCTTCTACCCAACATGGGTTCATGAAACGTAGATCTACTACCACTAACCTATTAGAGTTTACTTCTTTAGCGATCGATGGATTCAGGAATGCACTGCAAACTGATGTTGTTTATACCGACTTCAGTAAGGCCTTTGATTCTGTAAACCATTCACTGCTTCTGTACAAACTAAACAAACTTGGGCTTCCAAGCCTTTTGCTGTGTTGGATTTCCCAATATCTGACTGACCGTACTCAGAAAGTTCTATTTAAAACCTCTCTTTCGAAAACCATCAAAGTAACCTCGGGGGTGCCACAAGGTAGCCATCTAGGACCGTTACTTTTTACCCTATTTATAAACGACCTACATTCAGTAGTAACTCATTCTCGTGTTCTTATGTACGCTGACGATGTTAAACTTTGTCTTAGTTTTAAAGACTCAGAGTCTCTTCTTTTGCTCCAGGCAGATCTGAATAACTTGCAGACTTGGTGTGAAATTAACATATTAAATCTAAATGTTTCGAAATGCAATGTTATGTCATTTCATAGAACTAACTTTCAATCAGTTACGTATTATCTTAATAATACTCCTTTAAAACGTCTGAACGAGATGAATCATTTGGGTGTACTCATGGACCACAAATTAAGTTTCACTCGTCACATTTCCATTACAGTCAGTAACTCCATGAGTGTTCTTGGTTTTGTCAAGCGATGGTCGAAAGAATTCGATGATCCTTACACAACTAAAACCCTTTTTATTTTATTGGTCCGTCTTATTCTGGAGTATGGATCATGCGTTTGGTCTCCTCAATATGAATCACACCAAATAAAAATTGAATCTGTCCAGAAGCAATTTCTGATTTTTACGCTTCGTGGCTTAAACTGGGACAGAAATTTTAACCTACCCTCGTATTCTGATAGACTTCTTCTTATTAATCTTTCGTCGTTACTTAACCGTAGAGTAATGCTGGGTACTTTGTTTATACACAAGCTTGTGAATGGACAAATTGATTCCTCTAATTTACTTAATCTGGTTAATCTATCTGTACCTTGTAGACTAACTAGAAATTATATCCCTCTAACTTTAACTCGCTGTACTTCTAACTATACTTTACATGAACCCTTTCGAGTTCTTTGTTCCGATTACAATCGCCTTTATCCTGTAATCGGTTCAGAACTTTCTATTTCTCAACTAAAAACTTTTATTCTTAACTATCTAGCTCGTAGTTAGTTCTAATTATTACTGTAATTGTCGTCCGTTGTCCTCGCGATTTCGTCTTTTGCATGCTGTCTGATAGGGTTCGCGCGTAACAGGCATTGTCCTGGTGTCGCTTGAACGTACTTCGCATTGTACGCGTCAACGTCCAGAAGAACACCATTTCATTTAGGGTATTACCCGGACACTGAAATGGTTGCTGGTTGACATGCTGCCAACTGTACCATGGACACACAACATTTATTTCTACGACATGCCCTTTTAAAATTATTTCGGTTAGGGTATTACCCGGACACCGAAATAAATATTAAATAACACTAAACCTATTTTTCATATCTAATACTGTTTTAGTTAGGGTATTATCCGGACACTGAAACAGGCACTAGATATGGAAAAATGGGTTATTTAAACAACACTAAAAACATTATTAGGACGTCACGATAAAAATACGGATAAAAAGGGAAGGAATAAGAATGAAAGAAATAATGGCAAGGGTCACTGTTTCATGTTTAATTTTATTATTTCTAACTCACAAGTGTCTATTATAAAAAAATGTATACTAGCTGCCTACGATCACACTATCCTAGAGGAGGAAGAGGATAATAGGGGAACATCGTGGCCCTAAGGCTGTCTTACCCGCTTCAGTATAATATGTGGTTTAATTAATTCTTCTTTTCCTTGAGTCTTTTTGTTTTCTGGAATTCGTTCGGGTAGAATTTTTATATAATATTATTCTTTTCTATGATTTCTTTTTTTTTCACTTGGTTTCACTTTGTCTTTGTCCCACTGCCACTTTGCTTGTTTTGTTACTTTTACTCTGCACTGCTAAGAACTTGTCTCCGCGATGGTCACAAACTAAGTGATCTTACTATTATTTCTAACCGTAGCCTTTGCCCTAGTTTTCTTCATTCTAAGCTTTTGACGCAGCTGCGGAAATGCGTGGCGCGTTTTGATTGGCTACTGATGAATCACCGTTATCCTACGAGCTTTTGGCGTACGTGACCAAACGTCTTAGCTTAGCTATGCTGACACCCACTGTACCAACGGCGTTGGTATGCGAAAGAGAAAGAAAAAGGGAAATAGAAACAGTAACCTAATGTTGAACTAATCCCCTTCAATAAGTAGAGCATATTAATTTGGAGGGTTTGCTTATTGATATATATATTAATAAATGAGAAAAACAAAAACAAGAATTTGTGATTCTTCACACAAAAAATAAATAAATAAGGATATTTTATTAAATTTACTTGATGGTGTGATATATCGGAATGGGAAGAAAATAATGAGAATTAATGGAGAATTAGTTGGAATTTGGAAGAGCTTTTGTGAGGTGTGAACAATTATTGGGAGCGTTGGCTGATGGTGAGAATCCTTAAGCAATATTTTCCAGAATAGCAGCTCAAAACGGAAATTGGAACTAGTTTCGGAACGGATGAACGCTTTTTTTTGGAAATCAATAATTCTTTCACGACCACACAACTGCCAAAACTACTCATTCGGCCCACGAAACTATTAGTATTATCTTTTTCGAAAATGTAAATTTTTATGAAACAATTCAATTTCTTTTTTGTTTCTGGAAAGAGGTTGGTTTTTTCCCAATAATTTGAAAATATTTTTTTTGAGTATGAGTTCGCAAATGCGAAAATATATATATTTTTTTCCGATTATTTAAAGATTTTTTTGGATATGCGAAAAAATTTTTTTTTTTTTTTGATTAAAAAAAAAATGTTTTTTTTTTCTTTTCATTAATTGTAAATTTAATTTCAGCTTAATTTATTAATTCTCATTAAAAATTCAATCGGAATTATTTTCTTTCGGTTTATGAGGGTATTGTGTCACTGTGCTTAAGATTTCTTTTGAATAATTTTTGCACTTTGTAATTTTAAATCAAATTAATTTTGCGCGTTCTTATCGGATCAGGCACAAAAACCGAATTTTGTATGTAAATATAAATATATGCAAATGCCGGTACATATACAAATGTATATATATGCAGGTTATAAAACTTACGAGCTCCATGCGGTTCTTTTTTCTGTTGGTTTTTATAGAGGCGGAGTAATGGTTTGGAGCCAACAGACAATTATAATAGGTAAGTTTGATTCGATTTTGTTTCCCTTCCCTCTCCTGGAAATCCCTAGTTTTGCAAATGTTCATACTGCTGACCAGTTCGTCTGTCTGTATACCATGTAAGCCACCAGATTACTAGTGGCCAATGAATTGCCACATATCTCTTTCATTGTTTTCCTTTCCGCTTTAAATCTTGGGCACACAAATGGGATGTGCTAAGGGGATTCAATCACGCCATCGTTGCAGCTTGGACAATGTGGGCTGTCATCCTGTCCGATTCTAAATAGATGGCCACTAAGTAACTAAGTTAGTTCAAATGTGACTAGATTCGAGGTCCGTTCTTAGACAAGCTCCAGCGCCTCTGCCATTCCTCCAGCCTGGCGTTCCTGGCTTGCAATTTGAGGTCGATTGGGACCATGCCCGCAATAGTAAGGGCTGCCTCTGCAGATATTGTGCGAAAGCCACAGCAGACACGGAGTGCTCCAAGCCGGTATAATGACTCCAAACCATTTCTGTAGGAGTTGTGTTCAATCGCGTTCGCAAAAACTGGCGCTGCATAAAGCATCGTGGACTTGATGACGTTCATTAGTAGCAAGCGGCGGCTTTGCTTTGGTCCTCCGGTGTTGAGCATAATCCTACTCAAAGACCTCGCTATCTTCGCTGCCCTCTGACTAACAGATATCAGGTGTTCCGCAAAACAAAGGCGAGTGTCTAGCCAGACACCTAAATATTTTATCGCCCTCGCTGATGAAATAGTGCAGGATTCCAGCTGTATCTTAGTTGTTACCACCATCTTTCTGCTACTGATGAGCACTGCCTCCGTTTTTTCATCGGCCAGCTGTAGGCCTTTGGTAGCCAGCCATCGTTTTACTACGCCAACAGCAACGGCCGTTCTTTGCTCCGCATCCTTGAGTTCCTTAGCCACTATGACCAAGGCCACATCGTTGGCGAAACCTATTAAGGCGGACCCTTCTGGAAGCTGCAGCCGCAGTAAGCCGTCATACATTATGTTCCATAATAACGGGCCCCGGACCGACCCCTGCGGTACACCGCCGCGCACATTATATATCTTCTGGCCACTGCTTGTGTTATACCGTAGCAGGCGATTCCGGAAGTAGTCCTCTGTTACGCGTATCAAATAGTTTGGGACTCCGAAGTTAGAAAACGCCTGTAGGATGCAGCTCCAGATTGCTGAATTAAAGGCATTCCTCACATCTAGAGTAGTAACCAAGCAGTATTCCTTCCAGCCTCCCTTCCATCTTTGCCCCTCTATGGCCTTGGCAGCTATATCGGTGACAGTAGTTAATGCATCGACAGTTGATTTGCACATAGATTTTGCAACAATAGATTTTTTAATCCTGGCACTGACGATCCACTCCCAAATCTTCGTCTGGCGGCTGGTTGGGGTTCGGGACTAGCACCAGATTCTGAACTTTCCATTGATCTGGAAAAAGGCCTTCCTCAAGACAATTGTTGAAAACATCAGAAAACTTGTTGGGTGCTAGTTTTAATACTATATTTGGTATAGGGTCTGGGCAGGAGGCCTTTTTAACCTGTAAACGGGAAGCAGCAATCATTATCTCTTCGGCAGTAACAGGGCGTGCAACTATGGCCATATTGTTGGATTGGGACCATGGTGCAACAACAGATGTGCATGGAAAGAAAGCTCTGACAATATAATTTAGACGGACTTCGTCTGGAACCGCTGGCTTTAATGCACGCAGTTTTTTGAGTGCTACCTTATAGGCCAATACCCAAATATCGATGTCTGCTGAGTCGCAGAGATTCAAAAAAGCTTGGCGTTTGCTGGCGATTATTTGTCTTTTTTAGTTCGCCTCTTTGCAGCGAATATTTGGTGCAGGAGCTGAATGTTAGGCCTGCCTCCTAGCCCTTTGGTAGCAACGCCTGGCTTTCATACATTTTCTTCTTGCATCAGCGATGTTGTCGTTCAACCAGTATACTGGAGCACGGTGATTGCTATGCCCCCTTCAAATGGACATGCTGGAGTCGCATGCATGCGCCACTGCTTCCATCAACACTTGTGAGCTGCTAGCTGCATCGCCTATCAACTCTGGAATAGTCAGAGCTGAAGCAAAAATATTTGGATTGAAAGTATCAACATCATATGATGTCCTGATGGTCACTTCCAGTATAGGGACAGCAAAGACTCCATAACACATTCTGAGATAAATTGCTGCTAGCGAGTGTTATGTCGATAACAGAGCAATACCTTGCACGACTGAAAGTGTGCTCCGCCCCAGAGATAAGTATGACCAGGTCAAGAGTGGCCATAGCCTCCAGCAGAGTCCGTCCCCTGGCGTTGGTGGAGTTGCTGCCCAATTCTTCTGACCAGGCATTGAAATCGCCCGTAATTAATAGTTTCTGCAGAGCATTCCTTGCAATACTATCCACCAAATTTTCGTAGTCAAAGTGACGCAGGCTGGGAGCAGCATAGTAACTAATTATCCAAATGTCCCCAATTTTAACTGTGACAAATCCTTGCGCAGAGTAGATAGCTTCCATAGCTGCAATCTGGGCCTGCAGCCTTCCCAGTGCTGTCGACTGCCCAGTTATTGTCTGTAAAAGTTCTGTAGGGCTCGCTTACAATGGCTAATTCTACATTAAGTTCTCTTAATTCAGCTGCAAGATCTTCATTCTACAGGTGATGATGTAGCTCGGGCGTTAGCTAATGGGCAGCTCTTGGTGCCTGCTATATGTTCCGTTTCCGATCTCTTGTCTGCTACACAATTGAAGCAGTTTGGCTTATTTTGGCATGTAGCGATTTTATGGCCGGGCTGACCACACTTGATACAGCAGTTGGAGCGATCAGTAGTGACATTGCATATGGAGGCAGCGTGACCAAAATTCAGGTATCCATAAAATCGTTTAACTGCAGACCGCGCCCGAATACGACAGTTGAACCATCCTATTCTGATGGACTTAAGCTTAAGAAATTCGGATGCGACAACCTGTGCCACTGCTACAATCGCCGTTTGAGTTTCCTCATATGAGGGTCTCATCGTTTTAACCAAAACTTGTGTTGAATTTCTTGCCAATTTCTCTAAAATAGCTGCCATCACATCATCTGCAGTTGCCAAGTAGTCCAGGTCACAGAGCTCTATTAAGGAAAGATCACTCACCGTGCGTACCGATATTTTTGAGCCTAGTACTTGGCTCAAATCTCCCTGCAGCTTATGCGAGATGCAATTTCCTTTTTTTGGGCTTCCTTTAAACAGTTACTTGCTGCCATTCACCATTTTCGCTACTCGCTGCTGATGGTATAACTGGTGCAGAACCTTTTGGTGGTGGGCTCTTGCAGCTGAACGATCTCCAGTTAGAGATCTGTTTACCTTCAGCTGATCTGGGTACGACTGCTTTGGCTGGGCAATGTTCCGCAGTTTTTTAGGTGGTGTGCTGCGTTGCGTGGCCGAATCTTCCCTTTACTTTTAAGATGAGTCTATTGAAGCTCCATTTTTTTACTGCGACTTAGCCTCTGGCAAAGTCTGGGTGGCAGCAACTCCTACTTTAGGTTTGTGTCCCAGCTCGCCTGCTAGTGCTTTTAGGCACAGCATCTCGTGCATCTGCCTCGTTCGCGCGATGGCGCTCATTGTGCTCTGGTTTACATGCCTTAATTTTGGCTTTCCATCCCCTTTTCTAGAAAAAGTGCGTTCTAGTTGGAATAGAATCAAACCGATTTTATCCAATTCCGGGATATATCGAAACACTGACGGGCTTAAAGCAACTGCAGTTTCTAATTCTGGACGGCCAGGAGTTGGTGCATTTGCCGCTGCTGCAGCTAGGCTGTTGGGCTGCGGTGTCTCCCTTAATCTTGGCCGCTTGACGAATATAGTCACTTCGTTAAGGTCAGTTCCGTGCCGACGGTACTGACGATACATCGATGCAGCACATTTTTCCATAATGCACTAAACTGTTTTAGATTCGAGTTTGAATGCAAAGGTCGTAACAGCTTTAATTTAAATAAAGCAAGCAAGTCGTCCCTGCCGACTTTGAGTACACCCTGTACCAAGTAGAGTAACTGTATTAAATCAAACTCCTTAAAATTTGCCATCAGTTTAAACTAAAATTCTCCTCACAAGCGCCAGCAACGAACGCATGCTATCTCGCTCACACTTACTACGCAATGTCGCACATGGCATTTCAGTGCAAATTTTACATAGGTATATCTTTGACATTTTTTGTCCGATTTTAACTAAATTTAGTCACCTGATACCTTTTGGCCATATTATTGGGTGTGCCAAATAAGAAGCTACCTTTATTTTTACTCTAGTTATTCGTTTTTCTGAATTGCGGGGGCGGAAGTGGGCGTGGAAAAAACTTGAAACAAACTTGATCTGCGTAGACACTACACGAATGCTGACACCAAATTTGGTTGCTCTAGCTCTCGTAGTCTCTGAGATCCACGTGTTCATACGGACGGACGGACAGACGGACATGTCTCAATCGACTCGGCTGTTGATGCTGATCAGGAATATATATACTTTATGGGGTCGGAAATGTTTCCTTCTGCCTGTTACATACATTTTAGCGACTTTAATATACCCTTTTACCCTTTGGGTACAGGGTATAAAAAATGTGTGACTCAGCGCATAGTTATTTAAGTTTATTATTTTGGTGGGCGCTCTTTGTAGCGCTGCCGGTCCACTGTTGAGACGCGTTCACTTTGCCGGTGCTGGCTGCACAGGCTTCTACCTTGGGGTCCCGCAGCAGGTATACTCGCAGTATGGCGAGTATAGTGGTCCCTCACAGTCGTTTTCTTGTATTACTGAATAATATTTGCATAGTCAAAAAGGAAACATCTTTTGTTTTTTTCTTTTTTGTTGTTGTTTTGCATTTACACTGATTTTTATACCTTTGCAAAAAAGGTATATTAATTTTGGTCAGAAGTTTGCAACGCATAGAAGGAAGCATCTCCGACTATATAAAGTATATATATTCTTGATCAGCACGATGAGCTGAGTTGATATAGCCATGTCCGTCTGTCCGTCTGTCTGTCTGTCTGTCTGTCTGTCTGTCTGTCTGTCCGTCTGTCCGTCTGTCTGGATCAACGCAATCTCCTCCGAGACCCTTAAAGCTACAGAGCTGAAAATTTGCACCTAGGCTTCTTTTTGCTGCAGGCATTGTATATCTCGGAATCATCCCGATAGGATGACTATATCATATAGCTCCCATAGGAAGAATCGGTCGTGAATAAGCTTTAACCTTAATAACATTGTTATTTTCCAACGAAATATCACGAAAGTCGGTATTTGTAAGTTTTATATACTTCTTAACATATCCACCAAGTTTTATTAAAATCGGTTGACTATATCATATAGCTCCCATAGGAACGATCGGTCATGAATATGGATTTCGAGCAATAACTTTGTTGTTTTCTAAGCGATTATCACTAAATTTAGTTTTTATAAGTTTTATATACTTTTTTTACATATCTGTAAAGGTTTAGCAAAATCGGGGCACAACATCATATAGCTTCCATAGGAACGATCGACCAAATAATTGGTTTTAGATGAAAATCTTGGTTATTTTAATAGAGATTCACACGAAATTTGGTATATGTAAGTTTGAAATACATAAAAATCTGTCTGTTGAGTTTTAACAGAATCGGCCGACTATATGATATAGCTCCTATAAGAACAATCTGACCAAAAAAAAAAAAATTTTTTTTACTCGTAAGTTTTTTTTGTTGGAGGCACGGGCATGATTAATTTTATATACTTTCTTATAATTCTGGTAATTTATATGTAATTAAAAACAACAGTTTGCAAAGGTATCCGAACTTCGGCGTGGCCGAAGTTAGCCCATCCTTCTAGTTTTTTTATATTTTTGCACTTATGTATGTGATGTCCTGTCTTGGTCGCCATGTAGAAAGCAGATTCCAGTGGTGTAAAATAAAGACACCAGTATTACTTTTATGTTTGAGTTCAGTTTATTGAATGAATCTTAATTCTGATACAATTCTTAACTAAAGCTAAGACCGCGGAGCTGCGCTGCTAGCAATGCAGGCAGAGGGGCGGTATGCTTAAAAATGTATAAATGTTTACATAAGAATATGCATGGGAATATGCCGCCGCAGCGGAAGAGTGAGGATGTGTCATATTGCATCTTGGGCTAGAGCGGCCGCGCGTTTTATATTTGCCGACACAGTAATTGTCCAGCACCATGCACTCATGGGTGGTTACGTTACTTAAAAGGCAAATACACTTGCTTTATGTTCTTAATATATTATTCCAGAACATGCTACATCCCCCCAAATAACGTAATTATATGGAGTTATTTTCTAATTTTTATTATATGGAAATTTATTTATGTAACAACGTTGGAAAACAAAAAAGTTATTGAGGTTAAAGCTTATTCACGACCGATCGTTCCTATGGGAGCTATATGATATAGTCATCCGATCGGAATGATTCCGAGATATACAATGCCTGCAGCAAAAAGAAGCCTAGGTGCAAAATTTCAGCTCTGTAGCTTTAAGGGTCTCGGAGGAGATTGCGTTGATCCAGACAGACGGACAGACAGACGGACGGACAGGGCTAAATGAACTCAGCTCATCGTGCTGATCAAGAATATATATACTTTATATAGTCGGAGATGCTTCCTTCTATGAGTTGCAAACTTCTGACCAAAATTAATATACCTTTTTTGCAAGGGTATAAAAATATAGTTTATGAGAAAGCTTTAAATTAATTAACAGACTGTATTTTAACAGTGTGTGTCTGTGAATATCAAATTTAAAATTTATCGATAAGGCAGTACTCTAGTCAATTAATATATATATAATAAAACAAATAATAATAGTAAAACAAAACAAAAAAAAAAAATCCCCTGCATTTAATGACACTATCTCTTCTCTATATATATAAAAATAAGTTGCTGTTCGTTAGTATCGCTAAAACTCGAGAACGGCTGAACGGATTTATCTATTCTTGGTCTTGAATTATTCGTGGAGGTCTAGGGAAGGTTTAAAAGGTGAGAAAAATTCGAATAATTGCCGGGAAAATCCTCTAAACAGTATTTTTCTTCGTGACAACCAAAATATTTTCGGTGGGGCCATGATTCTGTTGTCAGGTGATTTTCGTCAGACTCTTCCAGTTATTCCCCGATCAACTGTTGTTGATGAACTAAATGCATGCCTAAAATCATCAAATTTGTGGCAGTACGTAAAGACACTCCACTTAACAACTAACATGCGAGTATTTTTTCAAGAAGATGAAACTGCAAATGTGTTTGCGAAGCAGTTGTTAGACATTGGAAATAATAAAGTTGCAGTGGACACCTCGACCGGATTCATCACATTACCTACAGATTTCTGTCACATCACAGACTCAAAAGTGGAGCTTATTCAGCGAGTTTTCCCAGATATAGCGCAAAAGTTCAATAACCATAATTGGCTAGGTGAACGAGCAATATTAGCAGCGAAAAATAAAGATGTCGAGGATCTTAATGAGACCATTCAGAATTTTCTTCCAGGACAGTTGGTTTCCTTCAAATCAGTCGACACTATAATGAACCAGGATGACGTAATCAACTATCCCACTGAGTTCTTAAATTCACTAGAATTGCTTGGATTACCACCTCACAATTTGCAGTTAAAAGTAGGATCAGTTGTCATCATGCTGCGTAACATTAATCAACCTCGACTATGCAATGGAACAAGACTGGCTGTGAAAATACTGATGAATAACGTCATTGAGGCGACAATCATAAAAGGAAAATACAAAGGAGAGGATGTCTTGATCCCGCGGATACCGATGATTCCAACGGACTTACCATTCGATTTTAAACGCTTACAATTTCCAGTACGTCTGGCCTTTGCGATGACCATAAATAAATCGCAAGGACAGTCGTTAGAAGTTTGTGGAATCAACTTGGAGTTTCCCTGTTTCGCGCATGGACAATTATACGTCGCGTGTTCGCGCGTCGGAAAACCGTCTTCTTTGTTTATTTACGCACCACAAAACAAAACTAAAAATATAGTTTATAAGAAAGCTTTAAATTAATTAAAAGACTGTATTTTAACAGTGTGTGTCTGTGAATATCAAATTTAAAATTTATCGATGAGGCAGTACGAAGTCTGCCGGGTCTCTAGTATATATATATATTTATTCAGTTTTATGTATGTAATAAATTGTCTCTTTCGTATCTTAGATACATAACTTGTTTGTTGTTATTTGTTTCCTTCAAAGGGTTTTTCTTTTTTTTCTTTTGCTTTTGGTTTGCTTTGCTATACTTTTCCTTTTATTCAGTTTTTATTTTGGTTTTTTTTTTTAAATGCTTGTGTTTTTTTTTGTGTTTCTTTTTTTTTGTGTTTCGCTTTTTTTTTTACATATATCCCTGCTTATTTTTGCGTGTGGTTTTCAGGCCACACTCTCATTGGACAGCTTTTAATGCCGCACAATTGTACATAGTTTGTTATAAGTATTAAAAAAAAAAACTAGAAGGATGGGCTAACTTCGGCCACGCCGAAGTTCGGATACCTTTGCAAACTGTCATTTTCAATTACATATAAATAACCAGAATCATAAGAAAATATATAAAGCTAATCATGCCCGTGGCTCCAAGAAATAAACTTACAAGTAAAAAAAATTTTTTTTTGGTCAGATTGTTCCTATAGGAGCTATATCATATAGTCGGCCGATTCTGTTAAAACTCAACAGACACATTTTTATATTCCCCAAGCTTACAAATACCAAATTTCGACTGAATCGTTGTTAAAATATCAAAGATTTTCAACTAAAACCAATTTTTTGGCCGATCGTTCCTATGGGAGCTATATGATATAGTGCCCCGATTCTGATAAAACTTGCCAGATTTGATAGAAAGTATATAAAACTCATAAATACCAAATTTGGTGATAATCGCTTTAAAAACAACCAAGTTATAGCACGAAATCCATTTTCAAGACCGATCGTTCCTATGGGAGCTATATGATATAATCAACCGATTTTCATAAAACTTGGTGGATATGTTGAGAAGCATATAAAACTCACAAATACCGACTTTCGTGATATTTCGTTGGAAACCAACAAAGTTATTGAGGTTAAAGCTTATTCACGACCGATCGTTCCTATGGGAGCTATATGATAATGTCATCCGATCGGGATGATTCCGAGATATACAATGCCTGCAGCAAAAAGAAGCCTAGGTGCAAAATTTCAGCTCTGTAGCTTTAAGGGTCTCGGAGGAGATTGCGTTGATCCAGACAGACGGACAGACGGACAGTCGGACAGACGGACAGACGGACATACGGACAGACGGACAGGGCTAAATGAACTCAGCTCATCGTGCTGATCAAGAATATATATACTTTATATAGTCGGAGATGCTCCCTTCTATGAGTTGCAAACTTCTGACCAAAATTAATATACCTTTTTTGCAAAGGTATAAATATGCATCGCAGTGCATTTAAAAAAAAATGTGCGACGCAGCGCTTAGTTATTTAAGTTGTATTATTTTGGTGGGCGCTCTTTGTACCGCTGCCGGTCCACTGTTGAGACGCGTTCAAGTTGCTGGTGCTGGCTGCACAGGCTTCTATTTTGGGGTCCCATAGTACGCCAAGTTTTTCTGAAATTATTGGTATCGCCGGTATGGTAATTAGATCTCCTTTAATAACCTTTATGCGAAGCCAGTTGTCGTCACCGTCGCGAACATCAAATTAACCAGTTCCTTCCAGAATTCATCGAATTTCCTCATCGATATGCAGGTGTTTGGTAAAGAAAGCTTTTATTTTGTTTGCATAGTCTGGGAGGCATTCTTCGGAGCAGGTGATCTGATCCTCGTAGGTGTATCCACGTTTGGCACAGAGTTCATTTAGCAGAGGATCGTTTTGTTAGTCATCGGCATTAATTTTAAAGTACTCAACACCAATTTTTTATACAGTTCTTTTAGTTCCAAGTAGACTGGTGGATTTTTTTTTTTTAGAGAAATGTAGAATATATGTTGACATGTAGAATAAACGTTGACAGTTTTTTTTTTAAAATATCACTGCACATATATATGTGACACTTGTTACGGTCGCCATGTAGAATTAAGACACAAGTCCTCCAGCGGATGTAGAATAAAGACACCAGTAGTACTTTCTTGTTAGAGTTTAGTTTACTGAATGAATCTTAATTCTGATACAATTGTTAACTAAACCTAAGACCGCGGAGCTGCGCTGCTAGCAATGCAGGCAGAGGCGCGGTATGCTTATAAATGTATAAATGTTTACATAAGAATATGCATGGGAATATGCCGCCGCAGCGGAAGAGTGAGGATGTATCATATTGCATATTGGGCCAGAGCGGCCGCGCGTGTTATATTTGCCGACACAGCAATTGTCCAGCACTATGCTCTCATGGGTGGTCATGTTATTTATGAGGCAAATACACTTGAATGTTGCGCACATAAATATTGTAACTATTATAATTGCTACAATATGTTTGTAATGTTATTAATATATTATTCCAGAACATGCTACAGTACCTTCGAACATATTTGGGCGATTTAAAGAAAGCGTGGCAAAAACCCTTTATAGGTTGTGTGAAGTCCAGCATGGCCTATTATATGAAAATCAAGTACATATCTCAAAATCATTTGACAGGGTAAAAGGGTATATTTAAGTCAATCAAATGTATGTAACAGGCAGAAGGAAGCATTTCCGAGCCTAACAAGTATATGTCTTGATCAACATCAACAGCCGAGGCGATTAAGATGTGTGCATCTGTCCGTCCGTCTGTATGAACACGTAGATCTCAGAGAGCTAGAGTAACCAAATTTGATGTCAGCATTCGTGTAGTCTTTACGCAGATCAAGTTTGTTCCAAATTGTTGCTATGCCCACTTCCACCCCCTCAATTTATGAAAAACAAATAACTAGAGTTGTTATTTGTATAATAGTATAGTCAAAGGGTATCAGCTAACCAAATTTCGTCAACCTCAAACAGTAAATGTGTGAGATATATCAATGCACAGTTTGTTCTGAAATACCAATGTGACATTGCATGGTAGGATTGAACGAGACGGTATACGTTCGCTGCTGAGACTTGTATGAAGAATTTATATCTCAATTGATAGTAATTTTAAAGAAGTTTGATTTAATAAAGTTTTTCTTCTTGGTACAGGTTATACTCATAGCCAGCAAACAGGAATTTCCTGCTTCAAAAAAAATACATATGAAAATTGTTTATTGAGTGGTACCTTCGAACATATTTGGGCGATTTAAAGAAAGCGTGACAAAAAACCTTAATAGGTGGTGTGAAGTCCAGCATGGCCTATTATATGAAAATCAAGTACATATCTTAAAATCATTAGACAGGGTAAGAGAGTATATTTAAGTCACTCAAATGTATGTAACAGGCAGAAGGAAGCAGTTCCGACCCTAAAAAGTATATCTTCTTCATTAGCATCAACAGCCGAGGCGATTGAGACATGTGCATCTGTCCGTCCGTCTGTATGAACACGTAGATCTCAGAGACTATAAGAGCTAGAGCAACCAAATTTGATGTCAGCATTCGTGTAGTCTTTACGCAGATCAAGTTTGTTCCAAATTGTTGCTATGAACACTTCCACCCCCTCAATTTATGAAAAACAAATAACTAGAGTTGTTATTTGTATAATAGTATAGTCAAAGGGTATCAGCTAACGAAATTCAAGCTTTCACTGTGAATTGACGCGTTTTCCTGTGCTCCTGCATAATTTTCTTTATTTTCGACTTTAAAGTCATCGCGCTGCCTTAAAAAAATTGTCGAATAGTTTGGTGGTAGTTTACCTATGTACTAACATAGTGATTTTTGTTTGTTTGGACATATAAACGCAAAATCAAAGCATTAAACTTATTCTTTTGTTTTAATCTTTGATTTTGCTTTTGTACTTCTTCCCGCTTTAAAATCACTCTCACGCTCTCGCCTACGTACTGTTGTTGCATGTGCAGTGCTATTGGCTCTCCCGCTCTTTTTTCTTAATTTCTTTTGATCGCGCTCGCATCTATCTCTGTCTCGCGTACAAGTGATACGTGTACTCGTGTAGTGCTCTCTTTAATTTAATAATTATCGTCTCTTCAAGTTTGACCCAAGTGTCGAATTTGATTTTAAATACTGAGTGAGTTTTTTCCTTGGCTTTTTTCATTGAATTTTAATTTTTTTTGTTTCGCTTTAAAAAAATAAAATATTTAAATACTATTATGTCTGTCTGCTCCAGCAAAAAGTGTTTGAACCCCCCTGCACCCCATAAACGTATTTCTCACTTGTTGGCTGTGTGATAATGTCATGCACGTCAAGTGTGCCGGAGCAAAGAGGTGACAAGAGAGTCCAGGGACAAGTTTAAGAAACTGTCATCTGGTTTTCGTAAACTCTTTGATGAGTTTAACGCTTTGGAGACAAAGTTCAAAAGCTAAGCTGTTGAATGAGTCTCCAAAGCGCAAGAAAACTAGTATGCGGAATCTGTCCCTGCATCTGCCGGTGCCTATCCCTGTCTCGGCCGCAGTTCCGCAATCTCCGTCACTGCTCACAGCCAATCCTCCGCAGCTCATATCGTTTACTACCCCCGTCACACAGGGTGGGCGTAAAGATGAGGCCATTTCCGTTTCTCCTGGAAATGGTCTCTCTATACAGACGAATGAAACTGTAGTTTCCGAACAGTCCGGGCAACTACCAAATTCTTTGGTTATTGCCAACAGCTGCCCAGTTAGAGGAACACCATTAATTAGGCCTCTGACTGGAGTACCACCGAAGAAACATATATTTTTTTCTAGGCTTGATCCCGAAACTTCTTCGGATGACGTCTTAGGTTACATTAAGACAAAAATGCAAGCATCAAAAATAGCGGTGGAAAAATTTAAATTTAATTATTCTAGGGAGATCTCTTCCTTTAAAATTAGTGTCCCGGTTGAACTGTTTGACTGCATTTGTAGTAACAGCTTTTGGCCGGATCACATATTAGTGAAAGAATATACGGCCAAAAAGAAAACTCGTGGCTCAGTTAGGCTTCCTTCTACTTCTTCTTCTATTGCCTCCGGAATATCAGCATCTGCTGGTGTTCCAAAAAACTAATTTCGTCCCTTAATCTGGCCTATCAGAACGTAAGAGGACTTAAATCTAAGCTTCCTAGACTTTATGTAGATAGTCTAGTATTTGATTATAAAATTTTAGTATTTTCAGAGACTTGGTTAAAACCTGACATTAACGATGCATCTGTTCTGTCTGCAAAATATTCAATATTCAGGTGTGATCGCATTTCGCGTGTAGGCGGGGGAGTCTTGATTGACTCGTCGTTATCTTCCGACCGGATTCAATCTCCTGATAACCAGGAGATTGAGTTTGTAAGTGTCAAGGTCAGTCTCAAGATTTTCTCTGTCTATATTACTTGCTCGTACATCCCGCCACAATCCGACATGGCGGTGTACATTAAACACTTGGTTTCTATCCAACACATCTCATCGTTACTGTCTGATAGAGACATGTTAATTGTTCTCGGTGACTTTAATTTACCGGAAATAGTATGGTCCCCTACTGACGAATCTGCTTTGTTGCTCCCTTCTATTTCACATTGCTTTATTGAAGCTCTTTTCGACTTATCTTTGACTCAAATAAATCCAGTCCGTAACAACAATAATAGATCTTTGGATCTGATATTTGTTCTCCATTCCACCAATGGTGCAGTTTCTAGAATAAACCCTCTTGTCCTGCCTGAAGATAGTTTTCATTCCTACTTTGGAGTTAACTATTGATCTTCCGTATCGTGTACCGACTGTTGGTGCCTGTCGTGCGATTAAATCCCGTAATTTTCGCAAGACCAATTTTAGTAAGTTAAATGAGCTCATTCTTAAAAATGATTGGTCTTCCCTGTATAGTTGTTCAAACATGAACCAAGCTATTTCTCTGTTTTATAACACTCTTGGTTTGCTTTTTAAGGTTTGTGTACCGCTGAGGATCCCAGTGTTGGCCTATAGGCCCCCCTGGCATTCTCGGGAGCTAACTAACCTGAAAAATGTAAAATCGAGGTGTTATAAAATTTACAAGAAATCAGGCCGCTCCTCAGACTATGCCCGTTACGTAGTCGCTCGATCAAAGTTTTTGACGCGTAATACGCACTGCTATAAGGATTACCTTCAGCGTTGTAAATTAGAATTTTCTGGTAATCCTAAACAATTTTATAGCTTTGTGAATTCCAAACGCATCATGCTTATCTCTTGAAAACAATATAGCGAGTTCTGATCAAGCCATCGCTGATTTGTTTGCAGACTTTTTTTACAACAACCTATTCCTCAGCGGAATATCAATCAGACATTCCGTATCCTTACCAGGTAAAAAGCTCTAACTGCATTTACAGTCCTTCGATCGATGAAAGTTCGCTCCTAAGCGTGCTTAATTTAGTGAAACCTGTCTACTCTCCTGGTCCTGATGGAATACCAGGTTGCGTTCTCAGATTTTGCGCCGAGGCTTTATGTAAGCCAATTCGTAAACTTTTTCTTTTGTCTGTCAAATCTTCCACGTTGCCAGCTATCTGGAAGGAATCCTATATAGTTCCTCTCCATAAAAGCGGTAAAAAATCGGAAGCATCCAACTATAGGGGTATTTCTAAATTGTCCGCTATACCTAAAGCTTTTGAAAAATTAATCACTTCTCAATTGCAACATTTTTGTAGATCTATAATTGCACCATCTCAACATGGGCTTGTGAAATGTAGATCTACTACCACTAACCTTTTAGAATTTACTTCTTTAACGATCGAAGGATTTAGAAATGCAAGGCAAACTGATGTCATATATACTGATTTCAGTAAGGCTTTTGATTCTGTTAATCATACGCTTCTTCTTTATAAATTAAATAGTATTGGCTTTCCAAGTCCTTTAATTAATTGGATTCGTGAATATCTGACAAATAGAACTCAGAGGGTTCTTTTTAAATCGTCATATTCCAAATGCATCCATGTTACTTCGGGGGTGCCTCAGGGTAGTCATTTGGGACCACTGCTGTTTTCATTAATGACCTTCCCTCTGTTATAAGTTACTCTCGTGCCCTTATGTACGCAGATGACGTTAAGCTATGTTTTAGTTACAAAGACATTACCTCTTCTTGTCGATTGCAATCTGATCTTCAAAATCTTGAGCTTTGGTGTCATAATAACTTATTAAAATTAAATTCAACTAAATGCAAGGTCATGACTTTTTATAGAACTTCTCCGCATTTACTTACTTATTTTCTTACTAATACACCATTAGAACATCTTAATGAGATGTATGACTTGGGTGTCCTGATGGACCGTAAACTAACGTTTAAGTCCCGTCGGTAAAGCCATGGGCGTTGTTGGGTTTGTAAAGAGATGGTCAAAGGAGTTTGACGATCCATATACAACTAAAATTCTTTTCATCTCACTGGTCCGTCCTATTTTAGAATATGCATCTTGCATCTGGTCACCTCAGTATGAGTCACATCAAGCAAGAAATGAGTCGGTTCAAAAACAGTTCTTGCTTTTTGCTCTTCGTGGTCTGAACTGGGATCGTAATGTCAATTTGCCATCGTACTCTAGAAGACTTCTTTTACTTGGCCTTCCTTCTCTTACTAATCGTAGAATAATGCTTGGCGTCATTTTTATGCACAAGCTTCTTAAAGGTGATATAGACTCACCAGAGCTATTGAACCAAATAAATTTTAGTATTCCTTGTAGACCTACTAGAAACTTTATACCTATATCTCTGTCACGCTGTTCTACTAATTATTTACTGCATGAACCTTTCCGAGTTCTTTGTTCTGATTATAATCGTCTTTATCATGTAATCAGTACAGAACTCTCTTTTCCATTACTAAAAAATTCTATACTTTCTTTTTTAGCTCGTAGCTAGCTTTAGTTTTCGTTTTTGTCTGTATGTATGAACTGTCACCGCGACTCGAGCCGTACGTTATGCGGCTAGCGCCCCTTGGTCGGTTCGGCGGGAGGTGTGGGCATTTAGTGCACCCGTTGGGATTCGCGCGAAAAAAAAAAAAAAAAAATTTTGTCAACCTCAAACAGTAAATGTCTAAGCTATATCAATGTACAATTTGTTCTGAAATACCAATCTAATATTGCATGGTAGGAATAAACAAGACGGTATACGTTCGCTGCTGAGACTTGTATGAATTTATATCTCAATTGATGGTAATTTTAAAGAAGTTTGATTTAATTAAGTTTTTCTTCTTGGTACAGGTTATACTCATAGCCGGCAAGCACGAATTTCCTGCTTAAAAAAAAAATACATATGAAAATTGTTCATTGAGTGGTACCTTCGATCATATTTGGGCGATTTAAAGAAAGCGTGGCAAAATACCTTTATATGTGGTGGGAAGTCCAGCATGGCCTATTATATGAAAATCAAGTACATATCTCAAAATCAAGTGGACAGGGTAAAAGAGTATATGTAAGTCACTCAAATGTATGTAACAGGCAGAAGGAAGCATTTCCGACCCTATAAAGTATATCTTCTTGATCAGCATCAACAGCCGAGGCGATTGAGACATGTGAATCTGTCCGTCCGTCTGTATGAACACGTACTATAAGTGCTAGAGCAACCAAAGTTGATGTCAGCATTCGTGTAGTGTTTACGCAGATCAAGTTTGTTCCAAATTAATGATATGCCCACTTCCAGCCCCTCAATCTATGGAAAACAAACAACTAGAGTTATATAAAAGTTATCGCATTTTTATTTATCAGCTCACCAAATTTCGTCGAGATCGATATATGAATGTACAATTTGTTTTGAAATAACAATGTGACATTGCATGGTAGGATTGAACGAGATAGTATACGTGCGCTGCTGAGAATTTATATCTCAATTGATAGTAACTTTAAAGAAATTTGATTTTATAAAGTTTCTCTACTTGGTACAGGTTATACTCATAGCCGGCAAGCACGACTTTCTTGCATCAATAAAAATACATATGAAAATTATTTATTGAGTGTTACCGTGGCAAAAACCCTTTATAGGTGGTATGATATCTAGGTTGGCCTATTATAAGAAAATCAAGTTCTTATCTCAAAATTGTTTGACAGGGTAAAAGGTTATTTTTAAGTCACTAAAAAGTATCTAATAAGAAGAAGGAAGCCTTTCCGACCACAAAAAGTATGTGTATATATTTTTGATCAGCATCAACAGCCGAGGCGATTGAGATATGTGCATCTGTCCGTCCGTCTGTATGAACACGCAGATCTCAGAGACTATAAGAGCTAGAGCAACGAAATTTGATGTCAGCATTTGTGTAGTGTTTACGCAGACTAAGTTTGTATCAAATTGTTGCTATGCCGACTTCCACCCCCTCAATTTATGAAAAACAAAATAACTGGAGTTGTATTAAAGATATCGAATTTTTATTTAGCACACATAATAGAATGGTCAAAAGGTATCAGCTGACCAAAATTCGTCGAAACCGAAGAGTAAATGTCTGAGATATATCAATGTACCATTTGTTCTGAAATACCAATGTGACATTGCATGGTAGGATTGAACGAGACAGTATAAGTTCGCTGCTGAGACTTGAATGGAGAATTTATGTCTCAATTGCACAACAGCACGACTTTCTTCCTTCAATAAAAAGAGATATAAAATTGATCATTGAGTGGTACCTTCAAACAAATTTGGGCGATTTCAAGAAAGCGTGGCAAAAAACTTTTATAGGTGGTGTGATAAAAGTAGGATCAGTTGTCATCATGCTGCGTAACATTAATCAACCCCGACTATGCAATGGAACAAGATTGGCTGTGAAAAGACTGATGAATAACGTCATTGAGGCGACAATCATAAAAGGAAAATACAAAGGAGAGGATGTCTTGATCCCGCGGATACCGATGATTCCAACGGACTTACCATTCGATTTTAAACGCTTACAATTTCCAGTACGTCTGGCCTTTGCGATGACCATAAATAAATCGCAAGGACAGTCGTTAGAAGTTTGTGGAATCAACTTGGAGTTTCCCTGTTTCGCGCATGGACAATTATACGTCGCGTGTTCGGAAAACCGTATTCTTTGTTTATTTACGCACCACAAAACAAAACTAAAAATATAGTTTATGAGAAAGCTTTAAATTAATTAACAGACTGTATTTTAACAGTGTGTATCTGTGAATATCAAATTTAAAATTTATCGATGTGGCAGTACGAAGTCTGCCGGGTCTCTAGTATATATAAAAAAAAATAAACTCAACAAGATAAAAAAAAAAGAAAAACCCTTTGTAACAAAAAGAGCCTTAAGCCATGCTAATGATATTGATAAGATCTAAATAACATATGCATCAATTATTGTAACAGTGCATTTCAAAAAAAAATTATTTATTTCGCGCAGTCTCCATATTATCGTCCAAATCGCGTGCCTTACGTTTCCTCGGCCAAGACATTTTTCTCGTTACCTTTCAGTTTCGCAGTTCAATCCAAAGTAAAAGCAATTTTTCCTTCTCCAATCTGCCAGACCATATCTTGAGACAGAAGATATCCATAGGAAAAGGATAAAAAGACATTAGACATGTAACCTTTTGCTTCTGTTTTCTTTTTAATCGTTACAATAGAGATGGTACAGTTATTACGATTAACTAACGAGTAAATTAAAAAAATAGTGATGCGACACGGCCTTCCTGACCTTCACACGTCCTCGTGTGTTACATAACATTTTTAGCAATATAGCAGATCATGTTAAGCTTAATCTGAAAAGATTATGTTTAATGAACAGATTAAATTTTATCCACAACTCAATTGAAAATTAAGAGAATTATTTAACTTTATTCAATTTGGCCGCACCAATGACAGAAGATAGCCTAGAATTCTCCAAGTAGCCTTTGTATAGAGGATTCCCAAGTTTACATGTAATCTCGTTTCTAAGACACTTAAAAACATGGGCTTTTACCGCAATGATAGTCACCAGACATCTAATAATTCAACACTTTAACTCGTGTACCTACTAGCACTGGCAACCCTACATTATGGGTCAACCTATTTTCGATGTCCGAATTATTAGATTGAAGTTCATTTCAGTTGGAATCCACCAACTTAACCATGACGTATCTTTCAACGTATCTTTTCACATTGGAGTCCACCAATGGTTTTCTGACGCTTCTTTCAACGCCTTCACTCTAGTTGGAATACACCAACCCATTTATGACGTCTCTTTCAACGTTTCTTTTTCTAGTTGGAATCCACCAACCCATTTATGATGTCTCTTTCAACGTTTCTTTTTCTAGTTGGAATACACCAACCCATTTATGACGTCTCTCTCAACGTTTTCACCTTCATTGGAGTCCACCAATGGATCTTCAACGATTTCAATCTCATCACACGAGTCCAGCTCTTTGGGAATCCCTTCTTCTGGCATACTTCTTAGAGCTTCATGCGAGTACTTGTAAGTTCGCTTATTTACTAGAGATTTTAAAACATATCGATCTCCTTCTGTATCTCTGCCACAAGAAATGGACCTTTGATCTTTTGATCTAATTTAGTTTGATATCTCTCTTCATTTTTAAGCAAAACATAATCGCCAATTTTAAATCTGTTAAATTTAGCTTTGTTCTTGTCAAACCGTTCTTTGTCATAAATCGCATTCCTACTTATATTTTCTGTCGCCATCTTTCTTACAAAACTAACATCAACTTTATTATTTTCTTCAACTATAGGTAACATATTAAAAGGCCTCTTTTGCAATTAATAATTCTAGAGGACTGGATTTGGTTACACGATTAGTTGTACAGTTTATGGCTAGTTGTATTTCGCCTAGGGCATCTTGCCAGGACCGTTGACTACTTTCCACTGCGGTTAACATTTGTTTCAAAACACTCATAACGCGCTCTACATGCCCGTTTGCGCGACTGGCGCCTGTTGCTATTAGGTGTAACTTTATTTTCTGCATAGAACAGAAATCACAAAAACTAGATCCTGTAAATGATCTACACTGATCTGCAATGATTCGTGTTGGTACGCCAAACACAGATATTGCTGACTTTACAGCATCTATACAACGTTCACTGTTAATATTTTCTGTGTGGTACAAATAAACAAATTTAGTGAATGCATCTATTTGTACTATAATGTACTGCTTTTATCCCTTTTACCGCTTAATTTACCCGTGATATCAATATGTATTGTATGCCATGGAATGTCAACATTGGGTATAGGATGAAGCTCAATTGGTAGCTTTCCTGATGTAGGTTTGGTCAGCTTACAAGTAATACAATTGTCGACAAACTTTCGTACGTATTTAGCCATATGCTGAAACCAATAAAATTCGTACATTTTGTCCAACGTTTTTTCCCAACCAAGATGAACAATACTCTCGTGGATATGATTAACTACAGACCACCTAAAGGATCTAGGAATAACTGGAAGACACCTAGTTTTTCCATATCTTTGAATTTTACGAAAAAGCATTTTCGAGCGTAACTCGTACGTTCTACCCACATTTTCTTCTAGTTCATCATTCTGAATTTTTGAAGTAATTAATAACGTTTCTGAATCTTTCAGTTGTTCTGAAAGGAGCCAATTCTCAGTTATTTCTGTCAATAAAACATGTTTATTTTTTGGACTCGTATAAGATTGAGTTTTTACTTCATTTGGTACCGGATTACGTGAAAGGAAATCAACGTGGGCCATTTTGACTCCTGGTCTATACTGAATATCAAAATCAAATGATTGCATATATGCCCACCACCGATGAACTCTTGGAGTGAGGTCAATTTTGTTTCTTGTGGCTTTCAGTGAATTACAATCAGTATAAACTGTAAAGTGTTGGCCATGCAAATAGTGTCGGAAATGTTTTATTGAATTAAACACAGCTAATGTTTCGAGTTCATATGAATGATAACGATGTTTGTTTACTGAAATACTCTATAACACGTGGCTTATTGTCAATTTTGTGGAGTAGAATAGCTCCGTAACCATCCATACTGGCGTCAGTGTGCAATTCAATGGGATATTGGGGATCAAATATAACAAGTACAGGTTCATCTGTTAAAGTTGTTATAATTTTTTGTCGAATTTGTTCGTGCTCTGATTTCCAATCAAATGTTTTATTTTTGCAGGTTAGACCATACAAGGGCTTCATTATCTCAGAGAACTTGGGTACAAATTGTCGAAAATAAGACGCTAGACCGATAAATTGCCTCACTTGAGTTACCGACTGCGGAGGAGGTAAATTGTGCAGAGAGTGCACCTTTCGTGGATAAGGTCGAATTTCACCATTCTAAAAACCCAAGATACTCAACAGTGGATTTTAAGAAGGAACATTTTGTCACAAAGTCTATCTGAGCTATTCTTTTTCTTTACTAGAAGTATTGGGCTTGCAAAAGGGGAGCAGCTAGGGCGGATAATATTGGCCTCCAATAGTTCTCTAATTTTGCCTCTCACGATTTCTTTTTCCTCAATACTAAGTCTATATGGTCTTCTTTGCACGGTTTTATTAGGATCAACCAAGCGAATATCCAGCTCACCTGTACTGATTTTTATTTTTGGGAACCCATCTATAAATGCATTTGAAAATTCATTTAAAATTTCCATCAAACTTGACTTATCCACACCACACATCTCAGTATCAATATTGTCAAGACTGACACGATTGTTTAAAGCAGATAGGGTGTACACAAATTTTGCCTTAAATAGTTCTAAAGTATTTGCTATAATTTTAACGCCAAAATTCTGAGTTAGAATTTCGCGAGAAAAACTTAAGAGAATAGTCATT
Source organism: Drosophila neocordata (assembly GCA_018903615.1). Taxonomy (NCBI): domain Eukaryota; kingdom Metazoa; phylum Arthropoda; class Insecta; order Diptera; family Drosophilidae; genus Drosophila; species Drosophila neocordata. The sequence goes on along the minus strand of JAEIGI010000100.1, from coordinate 7,606 downwards.
GATAATTACATTAGACATAATTTGTAAAGTGCTTGTTACTGTATTATCTCCAATACCCCTTAAAGCGACAACGTTATTAATTCGACCCGACAGTCGCTGAGACGCAGATTCCTTTTACTAGAGAGCACTCGGATCCAGAATCAAAAAAGAATGGATATGACTCACCAGATGAAATCAAAGTACCAATCGGATCAGCCAATTGGCACACGTTTACACGTTTTTCGCCCGCCTTATTTTGAGTGGCTGACTCCTGTCGTCCTGTACAAACCGAAGCAATATATCCAGGACCTCCACACTTGTAGCAAGTAATGACTTTATTCTTCACATCCAATGAGCGGCTATAACTTGTGTTGGTTCCTTGCTGAGATTTAGCGTTGGCTTTCCTTGATCGGTAGTCGACAAATTTATGACCCATTTTGCTGCAGAAGTGACATTTCATGGGTGTGTGCAATCGCTGTCTTTTACTTATAGAATTTTCCTCGGTGGTACTGTCTTTCTTGTTGACAAAATCAAAAACTCGTAGCTCATTTTGTAATTCGTTACGGGATTTGACGTTGGCCGTATAAACTGTGCATTGTAGTCTCGTATCAACATGGGCAGCGTGCGCCAGCGCGACAGACATGGCGATTTGTTCGGTGGACATTGACTTCCATTTCGCCATAAGTGCCGTTATTAGTCGACTTGTGTATAGAGAAATACACTCGCCCTCCTTTGGTTTTCCAGCCAGAACACTAAAAACCAGAGCTGCTGGAGTTTCGGATCTCTCAAACTGCAACATGAACAATTCCTTGAAGTCGCTCCACGTCATACCAGAGAAAGATATTTGCGACAGCCAGTTCGAAGCCCCACCTTCCAGTGATTTACTGAGCGTCATGAGTAAAGCGCTACCACTCAAGGGAGTCTCTGCTAGGATGAGGTTCACAGTGGAGCACCAAGCGGTTGCATTGGCATCCGTAGAATCGGGATTAAATTTTGTCAGTGTGATTGTTGTTGCTTTGCCTGGCGTGTTTTGTTCATTTTTGACGGCATTCAAAACTTCCATGAACTTGCGATGCTGCATTTCCATAAATGTAATTAAACGGTCGTCTGATGTTGCTTGGTTTGGAGGCGATCCCACTTCTGATGACATCTCGCGCAGTCTCCATATTATCGTCCAATTCGCGTGCCTTACGTTTCCTCGGCGAAGACATTTTTCTCGTTACCTTTCAGTTTCGCAGTTCAATCCAAAGTGAAAGCAATTTCTCTTTCTTCAATCTGACAGACCAATACATACACACAGTATTGGCACGCATCTGAGCTAAACACTATGGTTATCTTATTCTATTCCATTGTCAGGCCGAGGCTACGTAGAACAGACATATCTGTTGGGCTCGCAAGAAAATCACATGATATCTTGAGACAGGAAAAGGATAAAAAGACATTACACATGTAACCTTTTGCTTCTCTTTTCTTTTTAATCGTTACAATAGAGATGGTACAGTTATTACGATTAACTAATGAGTAAATTAAAAAAATAGTGATGCGACATATATATCAATTGACTAAAATGAGTACATTAGACGATTATTTTAGGAAGATAGTAAATAGGAATCCTAACATTGTAGCAGATTTAGTTGAGGTTTTTAAAAGAGATAATATTAATTCAGCACAAAGTTCGATAACTTTAGTACAGATCAGATTAGCATACCTTGATATAACGGGAGAAGATTTCCCAGTTCAAGAAAGTGCAATGGTACAGATGAGTTTTATTGTCACAGTACCAAATATATGCTGCTTTTCGAATTCAACAGGCACATTTTGCTTCTACCTGATGGATGAAGCCCAACAATAACAAGTTGTTGCCAAATAAAGTATGAATCGACTAAGTAAGTATAAGATTACCTGATATAGAAGCGATGTCTGAACAAGTCCAGCAAGAAACTTCAATTGAAGCAATAATACAAAAATTGCAAGGCGTTGTAATTGGTGAAACATCCAAAGTTCTAAAAGCCAAATTGAAGAATATCACTCAGAAAGGTTAAACCGCTGACAAATTTACAACGGAGATAGATAATTTGCGCAAAACCCTTCAAGCTGCGTATATCGATGAAGGTATGCCAGCAGCACTTGCTCTTAAGCATAGCACAGACGATGCTATAGAAGCAATGATTGCAAATTGCGAGCAAGATAGAATTAAAACTATACTTGACTCTGGCAATTTTAAAACCATGGATGAAGCCATAGCTAAGTACTTACAAAAAAGTACTGAGTTAACAGGAAACCCAAATATGGTCCTGTTTGCCCAAAGAAACCGTGGTAATTATAATAACAAATATAATTATCGTGGTAGAGGCAATGGTCGTAGTTATTATAATAATTATAACAATAACGGCCAAAATTTTTAACAAAACCGAAATAATAGCTACAGAGGTTACAACAGAAATAATAGAGGTAACCGAGGAAATAACCGACAAAACGGTTATACTAGCAATAATGTTAGAGTAGCACAGAATGCTTCGGGAAACTCCCAAGAACCTTTAGATACCCAGCAGTAAAGAGTAAAAAGATTCACGCCATCAGTTTTAATCAAAATACGTTTGTCACCTTTACGAATGTGGCAACGGGGAAAAAGTTAGTATTATTAATAGACACAGGATCGGAAATATCTATCGTAAAAGAATCCAAACTATACAAACTAATAAAATCATAAATATACCAATTAAAGACAAAAGTGCAAAAACAGTAGCGAAATGAAGACGTTCATTACGGACATGGGAACAGAATATAGAAACTCAATAATTGAAGATTTATGCAAAAACTTGCAAATTAAAAAAATAACTTCAACCGCACATCATCACCAGACTGTAGGCACGGTGGAGCGAAGCCACCAAACACTTAATGAATTTTTACGATCATACATTTCAGTTGACAAAACTGACTGGGATATATGGATACGATACTTCGCTTATTGTTTTAATACAATACCCTCTATGGCACATGATTATTGTCCATATGAGTTGGTATTCAGTAAAACTCCGAATTTACCCAAACATTTTAATAGTGTTGATAAGATAAATCCACTATATAACATAGAAGATTATGCTAAGGAATCAAAATTTAGATTAGAAAAGGCCTATAAAAGAGCCAGAATTATGTTAGAACAGCATAAGGCAAAGAATAAGGAAATATATGATAGGAAAGTAAAAAATATAGAATTAGAAATAGGAGATAAAGTTTTATTACGTAATGATACGGGTCATAAGTTAGAACCTAAGTATTTAGGCCCATATATTATAGAAGAAATAAAGGATAGGGATAATATTTTAATTAAAGATTCAAAGAATAAGAAGCAATTAGTGCATAAAGATAGGTTAAAAATTTTAATCAATTAATATATATATATATAAAAAAAATAATAATAATAAAACAAAAAAAAAAAAAAAAAATTCCCTACATTTAATGACACTATACATATATATAAAAATATTTTTTAAGACAAATATCATTAATCGAATAATCAAACATTCAAACAAAAAAAAAAAAAATTTTATAAACAATAACACATAAATAAATTTCCATATAATAAAAATTAGAAAATAACTCCATATAATTACGTTATTTTTCTAAAGAGGGGGGATGTAGCATGTTCTGGAATAATATATTAATAACATAAAGCAAGTGTATTTGCCTTTTAAGTAACGTAACCACCCATGAGTGCATGGTGATGGACAATTACTGTGTCGGCAAATATAACACGTGCGGCCGCTCTGGCCCAAGATGCAATATGACACATCCTCACTCTTCCGCAGCGGCGGCATATTCCCATGCATATTCTTATGTAAACATTTATACATTTATAAGCATACCGCGCCTCTGCCTGCATTGCTAGCAGCGCAGCTCCGCGGTCTTAGCTTTAGTTAACAATTGTATCAGAATTAAGATTCATTCAATAAACTGAACTCAAACATAAAAGTAATACTGGTGTCTTTATTTTACACCACTGGAATCTGCTTTCTACATGGCGACCAAGACAGGACATCACATATATATGTTCAAAAATATAAAAAAAAAATCAGTGTAAATGCAAAACAACAACAAAAAAGAAAAAAACAAAAGATGTTTCCTTTTTGACTATGCAAATATTATTCAGTAATACAAGAAAACGACTGTGAGGGACCACTATACTCGCCATACTGAGAGTATACCTGCTGCGGACCGGTGGACCGGCAGCGCTACAAAGAGCACCCACCAAAATAATAAACTTAAATAACTATTAAAGTCGCTAAATGTATGTAACAGGCAGAAGGAAGCATTTCCGACCCCATAAAGTATATATATTCTTGATCAGCATCAACAGCCGAGTCGATTGAGACATGTCCGTCTGTGCGTCCGTCTGTCCGTCCGTCTGTCCGTCCGTCCGTATGAACACGTGGATCTCAGCGACTACAAGAGCTAGAGCAACAAAATTTGGTGTCAGCATTCGTGTAGTGTTTACGCAGATCAAGTTTGTTTCACGCCACGCCCACTTCCGCCCCCGCAATTTAGGAAAAACGAATAACTAGAGTTATATTAAAGGTAGCGTATTTTTATTTGGCACACCCAATAGTATGGCCAAAAGGTATCAGCTGACCAAATTTCGTTAAAATCGGACAAGAAATATCGGAGATATATCTATGTACAATTTGTACTGAAATGCCCAGTGCGACATTGCGTAGTAAGTGTGAGCGAGATAACATGCGTTCGTTGCTGCCGCTTGTGAGGAGAATTTTAGTTTAAGCTGCTGACAAATTTAAAGGAGTTTGATTTAATACAGTTACTCTACTTGGTACAGGGTATACTCAAAGTCGGCAGGGACGACTTGCTTGCTTCATTTTCTTTTTTGTTGTTGTTGTTTTGCATTTACACTGATTTTTTATACCTTTGCAAAAAAGGTATATTCATTTTGGTCAGAAGTTTGCAACGCATAGAAGGAAGCATCTCCGACTATATAAAGTATATATATTCTTGATCAGCACGATGAGCTGAGTTCATTTAGCCCTGTCCGTCTGTCCGTATGTCCGTCTGTCCGTCTGTCCGACTGTCCGTCTGTCCGTCTGTCTGGATCAACGCAATCTCCTCCGAGACCCTTAAAGCTACAGAGCTGAAATTTTGCACCTAGGCTTCTTTTTGCTGCAGGCATTGTATATCTCGGAATCATCCCGATCGGATGACATTATCATATAGCTCCCATAGGAACGATCGGTCGTGAATAAGCTTTAACCTCAATAACTTTGTTGGTTTCCAACGAAATATCACGAAAGTCGGTATTTGTGAGTTTTATATACTTCTTAACATATCCACCAAGTTTCATCAAAATCGGTTGACTATATCTTATAGCTCCCATAGGAACGATCGGTTATGAATATGGATTTCGAGCAATAACTTGGTTGTTTTTAAAGCGATTATCACTTAATTTAGTATTTATGAGTTTTATATACTTTCTAACATATCTAAAAAGTGATATCAGAATCGGGGCACTATATCATATAGCTCCCATAGGAACGATCGGCCAAATAATTGGGTTTAGATGAATATCTTGGTTATTTTAACAGCGATTTGCAAAGGTATTCGAACTTCAACGTGGCCGAAGTTAGCCCATCCTTCTAGTTTTTTTATATTTTTGCACATATATACAATACAACCGGCTTTCGTTGGAAAACAACAAAGTTATTGAGGTTAAAGCTTATTTACGACCGATCGTTCTAATGGGAGCTATATGATATAGTCATCCGATCGGAATGATTCCGAGATATACAATGCCTCCTGCAAAAAGAAGCCTAGGTGCAAAATTTCAACTCTGTAGCTTTAAGGGTCTCGGAGGAGATTGTGTTGATCCAGACAGACGGACATTCGGACAGACGGACAGATGGACAGATGGACAGACGGACGGTCGGACATACGGACAGATGGACAGGGCTAAATGAACTCAGCTCATCGTGCTGATCAAGAATATATATACTTTATATAGTCGGAGATGCTTCCTTCTATGCGTTGCAAACTTCTGACCAAAATGAATATACCTTTTTTGCAAAGGTATAAAAAATCAGTGTAAATGCAAAACAACAACAACAAAAAAGAAAATGAAGCAAGCAAGTCGTCCCTGCCGACTTTGAGTATACCCTGTACCAAGTAGAGTAACTGTATTAAATCAAACTCCTTTAAATTTGTCAGCAGCTTAAACTAAAATTCTCCTCACAAGCGGCAGCAACGAACGCATGCTATCTCGCTCACACTTACTACGCAATGTCGCACTGGGCATTTCAGTACAAATTGTACATAGATATATCTCCGATATTTCTTGTCCGATTTTAACGAAATTTGGTCAGCTGATACCTTTTGGCCATACTATTGGGTGTGCCAAATAAAAATACGCTACCTTTAATATAACTCTAGTTATTCGTTTTTCCTAAATTGCGGGGGGCGGAAGTGGGCGTGGCGTGAAACAAACTTGATCTGCGTAAACACTACACGAATGCTGACACCAAATTTTGTTGCTCTAGCTCTTGTAGTCTCTGAGATCCACGTGTTCATACGGACGGACGGACAGACGGACGGACAGACGGACGGACAGACGGACGCACAGACGGACATGTCTCAATCGACTCGGCTGTTGATGCTGATCAAGAATATATATACTTTATGGGGTCGGAAATGCTTCCTTCTGCCTGTTACATACATTTAGCGACTTTAATATACCTTTTTACCCTTTGGGTACAGGGTATAAAAAATGTGTGACGCAGCGCATAGTTATTTAAGTTTATTATTTTGGTGGGTGCTCTTTGTAGCGCTGCCGGTCCACTGTTGAGACGCGTTCACGTTGCCGGTGCTGGCTGCACAGGCTTCTACCTTGGGGTCCCGCAGCAGGTATACTCTCAGTATGGCGAGTATAGTGATCCCTCACAGTCGTTTTCATGTATTACTGAATAATATTTGCATAGTCAAAAAGGAAACATCTTTTGGTTTTTTATTTTTTGTTGTTGTTTTGCATTTACACTGATTTTTTTTTTATATTTTTGCACATATATATGTGATGTCCTGTCTTGGTCGCCATGTAGAAAGCAGATTCCACTGGTGTAAAATAAAGACACCAGTATTACTTTTATGTTTGAGTTCAGTTTATTGAATGAATCTTAATTCTGATACAATTGTTAACTAAAGCTAAGACCGCGGAGCTGCGCTGCTAGCAATGCAGGCAGAGGCGCGGTATGCTTATAAATGTATAAATGTTTACATAAGAATATGCATGGGAATATGCCGCCGCAGCGGAAGAGTGAGGATGTGTCATATTGCATCTTGGGCCAGAGCGGCCGCGCGTGTTATATTTGCCGACACAATAATTGTCCAGCACCATGCACTCATGGGTGGTTACGTTACTTAAAAGGCAAAGACGTAATTATATGGAGTTATTTTCTAATTTTTATTATATGGAAATTTATTTATGTATTATTGTTTATAAAATTTTTTTTTTTTTTTTGTTTGAATGTTTGATTATTCGATTAATGATATTTGTCTTAAAAAATATTTTTATATATATGTATAGTGTCATTAAATGTAGGGAATTTTTTTTTTTTTGGTTTTGTTTTATTAT